>JAXIVJ010003028.1:0-72500 GCA_036785665.1 Chirona hameri
TTCGCGGATCCCAGATGAGTCCCTGAACAGGTCGGAAGGGCGTAGAAAGGTCAGAGGGGCCCCCTAGACGATCTGAAGGGACCTTGGGCCTTTCAACAGTAAGAATACAGTTGTACAGGGAATAAAACTCAAAATTTTCGCGCCGCTCCGCGACGCAATTTAACTACAAATTCAATTATATGCGGGTTAGGAAAAGATCGGTCAGTTTCTCGGCGCATTTATGTGTTATGTTGCTACTTTCCTATATTATTGGGCAAAATAGTTCATTTTAGCACCTTTTCCCCGCACTTTTAAACGCACAATATTGCAATTTTAGAGGTCCGCACCATACGCAATGCGACGCAATTGATGAGAAAGCAACCCAGGACATAATAATCAAAATTTTCGCGCCGCTCCGCGGCGCAATTTGTTTAAGAGTTCCAGGTCTTGAGCTTAAAAAATATTCCAAGTTGGTATAGCTGATTCCAAATTCGTGTCGCTGGTTCCAAAGTTGATGTGGCAGTTTGCTAACTCCAGCTCCTAAACGTTGGTATGGCCCATGCCATGCCTGCCATACTGCATTTTCCAGCTTTTAACGTGCCTTTTCATGCGTTTTTTTTGGGGGGGGAGGGGGCCTTTCAACGCTTGGGAAGGGGCCCTTTCAACGCTCGGGAAGGGGCCTTTTCGGGGCGCCCCCTCCCCCCTGGACGAAATCCTGGCTACGTGCCTGATTGTGTCAGTGGCGTTGTTATCTTCGCTTGTTCCCCTGGATGTTGGGAAATCAAGTTCCTTCACGGCAAGTTAAATATACCACTAACAACACCAGCCTATCATGAACAACCCGCACACTCCAAACCAAATTCGCCGCACACACGAGTGCGCAGTGAATCGCTGCAATGGCTGAATAGAGATGAAACTGAAACCTCCAATATTCAGAGTCGTTTTCATACTAAGAGGCAAGGTTTAATAACATTCTGATACTGATATGAGAATATCCTATCCACTTTAGTTGTATTTCATTTATATGTCATACAATACTATCTTACCACGCATTATATACAGGAAATACCGGCAAATTAAAAAGGAGAAATAATTATTATTTCCCAGGCCTTGCGCAAATAGCAAAATCGCAAATAGCACCAAGCTGGTATGGTAGCACCAATATCCCTTTACTTAATAGTAGCACCATAACACTTCATGTTGTGACATCACTTGTGCCCGAACATGAAGTTTTTCCTTTATTTTCAACTTTTCACCGCATACTCGCAAACCGACCGAGCGATCGCACTTGCAGGCAAATACGGCGAATATCCTTCCAACCTGGACTGAATGCAGGAAAATATTTCGATCGAAGCGTGATTTTTTGTCCCCTGGAGTGCTGCTGATCAGGCTTATTTGTCCACCACCTGGGTAGTCAAGTTGGCACTTTTTTAGACCTCTGGTAGCGCCGTGTGCCGGCCTTCAACACAGGCCTATGTGTACCACTTTTTCAGCTGATTTTTGCAAGCTAACACATAAGTAGATTATGGATATAAAAGCAAATTAACAATTTCATTAGTTGTGTAATTCATATACAAAAACAAAATAAAGTTATGATAATAAAGTTATAAGGTATGAATCATGTTGGTGGTGTGGTGGCTCTACTGCGTGTGTGGTGGCTCTACTGCGTGGTGTGGTGGCTCTACTGCGTGGTGTGGTGGCTCTACTGCGTGGTGTGGTGCAATGCAGCGTGGTGTGGTGGCTCTACTGCGTGGTTGTGGTGGCTCTACTGCGTGGTGTGGTGGCTCTACTGCGTGGTGTGGTGGCTCTACTGCGTGGTGTGGTGGCTCTACTGCGTGGTGTGGTGGCTCTACTGCGTGGTGTGGTGGCTCTACTGCGTGGTGTGGTGGCTCTACTGCGTGGTGTGGTGGCTCTACTGCGTGGTGTGGTGGCTCTACTGCGTGGTGGGTGGCTCTACTGCGTGGTGTGGTGGCTCTACTGCGTGGTGTGGTGGCTCTACTGCGTGGTGTGGTGGCTCTACTGCGTGGTGTGGTGGCTCTACTGCGTGGTGTGGTGGCTCTACTGCGTGGTGTGGTGGCTCTACTGCGTGGTGTGGTGGCTCTACTGCGTGGTGTGGTGGCTCTACTGCGTGGTGTGGTGGCTCTACTGCGTGGTGTGGTGGCTCTACTGCGTGGTGTGGTGGCTCTACTGCGTGGTGTGGTGGCTCTACTGCGTGGTGTGGTGCAATGCAGCGTGGTGTGGTGGCTCTACTGCGTGGTGTGGTTGCTCTACTGCGTGATGTGGTGGCTCTACTGCGTGGTGTGGTGGCTCTACTGCGTGGTGTGGTGGCTCTACTGCGTGGTGTGGTGGCTCTACTGCGTGGTGTGGTGGCTCTACTGCGTGGTGTGGTGCAATGCAGCGTGGTGTGGTGGCTCTACTGCGTGGTGTGGTGGCTCTACTGCGTGGTGTGGTGGCTCTACTGCGTGGTGTGGTGGCTCTACTGCGTGGTGTGGTGGCTCTACTGCGTGGTGTGGTGCAATGCAGCGTGGTGTGGTGGCTCTACTGCGTGGTGGGTGGCTCTACTGCGTGGTGTGGTGGCTCTACTGCGTGGTGTGGTGCAATGCAGCGTGGTGTGGTGGCTCTACTGCGTGGTGTGGTGCAATGCAGCGTGATGTGGTGGCTCTACTGCGTGGTGTGGTGGCTCTACTGCGTGGTGGGTGGCTCTACTGCGTGGTGTGGTGGCTCTACTGCGTGGTGTGGTGCAATGCAGCGTGGTGTGGTGGCTCCACTGCGTGGTGTGGTGGCTCTACTGCGTGGTGTGGTGGCTCTACTGCGTGGTGTGGTGCAATGCAGCGTGGTGTGGTGGCTCTACTGCGTGGTGTAGTGGCTCTACTGCGTGGTGTGGTGCAATGCAGCGTGGTGTGGTGGCTCTACTGCGTGGTGTGGTGCAATGCAGGCAGGCGTGGTGTGGTGGCTCTACTGCGTGGTGTGGTGGCTCTAACTGCGTGGTGTGGTGGCTCTACTGCGTGGTGTGGTTGCTCTACTGCGTGGTGTGGTGGCTCTACTGCGTGGTGTGGTGGCTCTACTGCGTGGTGTGGTGGCTCTACTGCGTGGTGTGGTGGCTCTACTGCGTGGTGTGGTGCAATGCAGCGTGGTGTGGTGGCTCTACTGCGTGGTGTGGTGCAATGCAGCAGCGTGGTGTGGTGGCTCTACTGCGTGGTGTGGTGGCTCTACTGCGTGGTGTGGTGGCTCTACTGCGTGGTGTGGTGCAATGCAGCGTGGTGTGGTGGCTCTACTGCGTGGTGTGGTGGCTCTACTGCGTGGTGTGGTGGCTCCACTGCGTGGTGTGGTGCAATGCAGCGTGGTGTGGTGGCTCTACTGCGTGGTGTGGTGGCTCTACTGCGTGGTGTGGTGGCTCTACTGCGTGGTGTGGTGCAATGCAGCGTGGTGTGGTGGCTCTACTGCGTGGTGTGGTGGCTCTACTGCGTGGTGTGGTGGCTCTACTGCGTGGTGTGGTGGCTCTACTGCGTGGTGTGGTGCAATGCAGCGTGGTGTGGTTGCTCTACTGCGTGGTGTGGTGGCTCTACTGCGTGGTGTGGTGGCTCTACTGCGTGGTGTGGTGGCTCTACTGCGTGGTGTGGTGCAATGCAGCGTGGTGTGGTGACTCTACTGCGTGGTGTGGTGGCTCTACTGCGTGGTGTGGTGGCTCTACTGCGTGGTGTGGTGGCTCTACTGCGTGGTGTGGTGGCTCTACTGCGTGGTGTGGTGGCTCTACTGCGTGGTGTGGTGCAATGCAGCGTGGTGTGGTGTCTCTACTGCGTGGTGTGGTGGCTCTACTGCGTGGTGTGGTGGCTCTACTGCGTGGTGTGGTGGCTCTACTGCGTGGTGTGGTGGCTCTACTGCGTGGTGTGGTGGCTCTACTGCGTGGTGTGGTGGCTCTACTGCGTGGTGTGGTGCAATGCAGCGTGGTGTGGTGGCTCTACTGCGTGGTGTGGTGGCTCTACTGCGTGGTGTGGTGGCTCTACTGCGTGGTGTGGTGGTTCTACTGCGTGGTGTGGTGCAATGCAGCAGCGTGGTGTGGTGGCTCTACTGCGTGGTGTGGTGGCTCTACTGCGTGATGTGGTGGCTCTACTGCGTGGTGTGGTGGCTCTACTGCGTGGTGTGGTGGCTCTACTGCGTGGTGTGGTGGCTCTACTGCGTGGTGTGGTGCAATGCAGCGTGGTGTGGTGGCTCTACTGCGTGGTGTGGTGGCTCTACTGCGTGGTGTGGTTGCTCTACTGCGTAATGTGGTGGCTCTACTGCGTGGTGTGGTGGCTCTACTGCGTGGTGTGGTGGCTCTACTGCGTGGTGTGGTGGCTCTACTGCGTGGTGTGGTGCAATGCAGCGTGGTGTGGTGGCTCTACTGCGTGGTGTGGTGGCTCTACTGCGTGGTGTGGTGGCTCTACTGCGTGGTGTGGTGGCTCCACTGCGTGGTGTGGTGCAATGCAGCGTGGTGTGGTGGCTCTACTGCGTGGTGTGGTGGCTCTACTGCGTGGTGTGGTGGCTCTACTGCGTGGTGTGGTGGCTCTACTGCGTGGTGTGGTGCAATGCAGCGTGGTGTGGTGGCTCTACTGCGTGGTGTGGTGGCTCTACTGCGTGGTGTGGTGGCTCTACTGCGTGGTGTGGTGGCTCTACTGCGTGGTGTGGTGGCTCTACTGCGTGGTGTGGTGGCTCCACTGCGTGGTGTGGTGCAATGCAGCGTGGTGTGGTGGCTCTACTGCGTGGTGTGGTGGCTCTACTGCGTGGTGTGGTGGCTCTACTGCGTGGTGTGGTGGCTCTACTGCGTGGTGTGGTGGCTCTACTGCGTGGTGTGGTGCAATGCAGCGTGGTGTGGTTGCTCTACTGCGTGGTGTTGTGGCTCTACTGCGTGGTGTGGTGGCTCTACTGCGTGGTGTGGTGGCTCTACTGCGTGGTGTGGTGCAATGCAGCGTGGTGTGGTGACTCTACTGCGTGGTGTGGTGGCTCTACTGCGTGGTGTGGTGGCTCTACTGCGTGGTGTGGTGGCTCTACTGCGTGGTGTGGTGGCTCTACTGCGTGGTGTGGTGGCTCTACTGCGTGGTGTGGTGCAATGCAGCGTGGTGTGGTGGCTCTACTGCGTGGTGTGGTGGCTCTACTGCGTGGTGTGGTGGCTCTACTGCGTGGTGTGGTGGCTCTACTGCGTGGTGTGGTGGCTCTACTGCGTGGTGTGGTGCAATGCAGCGTGGTGTGGTGGCTCTACTGCGTGGTGTGGTGGCTCTACTGCGTGGTGTGGTGGCTCTACTGCGTGGTGTGGTGGTTCTACTGCGTGGTGTGGTGCAATGCAGCAGCGTGGTGTGGTGGCTCTACTGCGTGGTGTGGTGGCTCTACTGCGTGATGTGGTGGCTCTACTGCGTGGTGTGGTGGCTCTACTGCGTGGTGTGGTGGCTCTACTGCGTGGTGTGGTGACTCTACTGCGTGGTGTGGTGGCTCTACTGCGTGGTGTGGTGGCTCTACTGCGTGGTGTGGTGGCTCTACTGCGTGGTGTGGTGGCTCTACTGCGTGGTGTGGTGGCTCTACTGCGTGGTGTGGTGGCTCTACTGCGTGGTGTGGTGCAATGCAGCGTGGTGTGGTGGCTCTACTGCGTGGTGTGGTGGCTCTACTGCGTGGTGTGGTGGCTCTACTGCGTGGTGTGGTGGCTCTACTGCGTGGTGTGGTGGCTCTACTGCGTGGTGTGGTGGCTCTACTGCGTGGTGTGGTGGCTCTACTGCGTGGTGTGGTGCAATGCAGCGTGGTGTGGTGGCTCTACTGCGTGGTGTGGTGGCTCTACTGCGTGGTGTGGTGGCTCTACTGCGTGGTGTGGTGGTTCTACTGCGTGGTGTGGTGCAATGCAGCAGCGTGGTGTGGTGGCTCTACTGCGTGGTGTGGTGGCTCTACTGCGTGATGTGGTGGCTCTACTGCGTGGTGTGGTGGCTCTACTGCGTGGTGTGGTGGCTCTACTGCGTGGTGTGGTGGCTCTACTGCGTGGTGTGGTTGCTCTACTGCGTGATGTGGTGGCTCTACTGCGTGGTGTGGTGGCTCTACTGCGTGGTGTGGTGGCTCTACTGCGTGGTGTGGTGGCTCTACTGCGTGGTGTGGTGCAATGCAGCGTGGTGTGGTGGCTCTACTGCGTGGTGTGGTGGCTCTACTGCGTGGTGGGTGGCTCTACTGCGTGGTGTGGTGGCTCTACTGCGTGGTGTGGTGGCTCTACTGCGTGGTGTGGTGGCTCTACTGCGTGGTGTGGTGGCTCTACTGCGTGGTGTGGTGGCTCTACTGCGTGGTGTGGTGCAATGCAGCGTGGTGTGGTGGCTCTACTGCGTGGTGTGGTGGCTCTACTGCGTGGTGTGGTTGCTCTACTGCGTGATGTGGTGGCTCTACTGCGTGGTGTGGTGGCTCTACTGCGTGGTGTGGTGGCTCTACTGCGTGGTGTGGTGCAATGCAGCGTGGTGTGGTGGCTCTACTGCGTGGTGTGGTGGCTCTACTGCGTGGTGTGGTGGCTCTACTGCGTGGTGTGGTGCAATGCAGCGTGGTGTGGTGGCTCTACTGCGTGGTGTGGTGGCTCTACTGCGTGGTGGGTGGCTCTACTGCGTGGTGTGGTGGCTCTACTGCGTGGTGTGGTGGCTCTACTGCGTGGTGTGGTGGCTCTACTGCGTGGTGTGGTTGCTCTACTGCGTGGTGTGGTGGCTCTACTGCGTGGTGTGGTGGCTCTACTGCGTGGTGTGGTGGCTCTACTGCGTGGTGTGGTGGCTCTACTGCGTGGTGTGGTGGCTCTACTGCGTGGTGTGGTGGCTCTACTGCGTGGTGTGGTGGCTCTACTGCGTGGTGTGGTGGCTCTACTGCGTGGTGTGGTGGCTCTACTGCGTGGTGTGGTGCAATGCAGCGTGGTGTGGTGGCTCTACTGCGTGGTGTGGTGGCTCTACTGCGTGGTGTGGTGGCTCTACTGCGTGGTGTGGTGTAATGCAGCGTGGTGTGGTGGCTCTACTGCGTGGTGTGGTGGCTCTACTGCGTGGTGTGGTGGCTCTACTGCGTGGTGTGGTGCAATGCAGCGTGGTGTGGTTGCTCTACTGCGTGGTGTGGTGGCTCTACTGCGTGGTGTGGTGCAATGCAGCGTGGTGTGGTGGCTCTACTGCGTGGTGTGGTGCAATGCAGCAGCGTGGTGTGGTGGCTCTACTGCGTGGTGTGGTGGCTCTACTGCGTGGTGTGGTGCAATGCAGCAGCGTGGTGTGGTTGCTCTACTGCGTGGTGTGGTGGCTCTACTGCGTGGTGTGGTGGCTCCACTGCGTGGTGTGGTGGCTCTACTGCGTGGTGTGGTGGCTCTACTGCGTGGTGTGGTGGCTCTACTGCGTGGTGTGGTGGCTCTACTGCGTGGTGTGGTGGCTCTACTGCGTGGTGGGTGGCTCTACTGCGTGGTGTGGTGGCTCTACTGCGTGGTGTGGTGGCTCTACTGCGTGGTGTGGTGGCTCTACTGCGTGGTGTGGTGCAATGCAGCAGCGTGGTGTGGTGGCTCTACTGCGTGGTGTGGTGGCTCTACTGCGTGGTGTGGTGCAATGCAGCAGCGTGGTGTGGTTGCTCTACTGCGTGGTGTGGTGGCTCTACTGCGTGGTGTGGTGGCTCCACTGCGTGGTGTGGTGGCTCTACTGCGTGGTGTGGTGGCTCTACTGCGTGGTGTGGTGGCTCTACTGCGTGGTGTGGTGGCTCTACTGCGTGGTGTGGTGGCTCTACTGCGTGGTGTGGTGCAATGCAGCGTGGTGGCTCTTACAAATGACTGCGTTATGAAAAATGAGATGCTTTGGCATAGGCGTAGGAACATTTTGAAAAGTGTGTGTGGGGTTGGGGGGCAGCCTCAGTGGCGGATTTAGGTTTCAAGTTTGGTTGTTTTTGGGAGGGGAAATTTTGCTCCGTTTCGTCAGCGAAAATGTGTTGACCCGGGGGGGGGGGGGGGGTGGCGGCGGCGGCGGCTCGCCAGCACACAAAGAGTCGTTGACTGGTTGGGGGGGGGGGGGGGGGAGGGAGGTATTTGACTTACAGGAACAAAAATCACAACGTCCCAGAACGGTTTGGGGTGAGAAGGTGGGGAGGGGGCAAAACATACGTTTGCCTACCTCACACTTCATCTCCGCCCACGTAGCTCGGTTGGTAGAGCGTCGGGCTGGAAATTCGTCCACCCTGGCAAGGTGGGTTCGAGTCGCTTCTGCGCTCGATATTCGCTCCTGACCGGGATGACCTGCGGTCGGTGGCTTTGGCCGCAAACAGGTCAGAAGATGAAATCAGGAGCTGGGCGGACCGTGTTCCAACTTCGAGCACGTTAAGCATTCGCCACTAAATTCTGCCGTTGAAAAATGGAAGTACGTCATCGGGTGGTAGGGGTCAGGGCCCACGCAACAAGCTCTGCTTAGAATAGGGTTGTGATCCCAGAAATCCATCCATTCAAATATTCGGACTAAATGTACTTTACAAAAATATCCGGCAAGTGGTTGACGAGTATCCGAAATAGGTCATGGCAATTTAGGGTTGTGAATTCTGTGTTTCTGCTAACTGTTAACCCTCGCTCCGCTGGGGTCTTCAGCCGAACACATGGGGAGGGGGGGGGGGGCAGATTCTGCCCCCACTCGTTTTCTTCCGAACTAATCATCGCAGCGAGACGCGCAAGGCGGGAATTGAAGGTTCACAATAAGACGCATCCAAAACATACGCGAAATGGTAAAATTAGTCATACGTGGGGAGTCATAAGTGAATTAAATATGACCAATTTGTTTGAAATTAGACTTGGGTGTTCTCTACGCTTGGTCCTCAAATATGAATTCCGTTATTGTAATACTTTGAAAATTTTGATATTGTGGAACTTCCCCCAAATTGGTTTTAAATTATTTGGGAGCAAAAACTCAATTTTCACAAATTTGATAGCCACATTTTCAAGAGAATGCCATTTCCTTTCCTTTGGCGCTTGTTATTTGCAATTTGCTTCACAACTCGATTTATGTTAATTTGCAAACATTTATCGTTATTTCACCAAAAACGGCGTGACATGGCATCATTAGAATGTCATTATCTCCCAAAGTGGTAGACCGACTTCATGAAACTTTTGAAAGGAAGATATGAAATTGATGTAGCATAAACAGCATACAGTTTAGCTTTGATATCTCAAACAGTTTCTAAGTTATTGAGAAAATTCGGGAAGGAGACAGATTCTACCTCTCTCAGCGGGGTGCGAGTTAAGTAATTATATTGAATCAATACGATTAATCACCCAAAAGTTCATGAATCTAAAGGGTTCGCAATAGCAAAGATTCGCCCTGCCTCATATTTGGAAATGTCGAATACAAAATCCAGACCTATCATACTATATATAAGTCAAAAATATAAATATTGCTTTATAATTCGGTTTGGGCATCGTCCATACTTCGTTCTCCAATATATATTCCGTTTTTTTAAAAAAATATGTTTGAAAATTTTATTTTGTGGAGAGAAAAAATAAAATAAATTTTCAAACATAATACACAATTGTAATATATATTATAGAAAGATGTATGAACGATGCCCAAACCGAATTTCAAAGCAATGCCCATATTTTTGACTGATTTATGGCTCTCGGAGTATGATAGGTCTGGATTTTGTACTTGACTTTTCCAAATATGCCGCCCGGCACACTGGCTTCTTCTGACCTTGAATGCGGCCGCTGCCACCTGCCACAGGTCATCCCCACCAGAACCAAAATATCGAGCGCCGAAGCGACTCGAACCCACGTTGCCGGGGGAGGGGGATCATAATATAGTCTAGCGCTCTCCCGACTGAGCTACGGGGCGGACTTTATTCGGTCGGACGGATATTTAACCAATACCAGCGACCGAAGAGGGAGAAACGGCTCAAAAGGATCTCCAAGCCTAGAAGTGGGGATTTCCATTCCTCCCCGGCCGGTGGCCCCACCTGTGCCTACGCTTATGTGTGGGGTTGTGAATTAAATGTTATTTTTCAAACTTTAAAGCCCGAACCTGTCGAACTGATACCAGTGATTGAAGAGCGAAAAATCGCTCAAATAGGGGGGGGGGGGCAAATGGCATTGTTTCCCCCCAACTGAAAAAAAATGGGACATAACCATCTGCCATCCAGCCTCCACCGCCTACGCCTATTGATTGTTATTGTGGGTTTGTGAAATCACAGTTTTCTCCGAACTTTAAAGCCCGAACCAATGCGAGTGATTTAAGAGGGGAAATTGCTCAAAAGTAGGGAGAGCAGTTAATATCGTTGGCCCTAGTCTAAAAAGTAGGGCCTTGGTCCCCTGGCCCCAGTTTCTACGTCTATGAGCTTTAATATTGAGGGTTGAAAATTAGGTGTAATCATAACAACTTTAAGGCACCCTTACCGAATCAACATCAGCGATGTAAGAGGGAGCAATCGCTCAAAAATGGGGGATGCAGTTAACATTGTTGGCTCCCTCGACCTAAAACGTTGGGCCCTGGCCTTCCCGGGCCGCGGTTCTTAGGTATGCTTATGGCATTGCGGGGTTATGAATTCATCGGTATTCTCCCAACTTTAAAGCATTTATCTCGACCAAATATCAGTGATCGAAGAGGGTGAAATCGCTCAAAGATGAGGGGCCAGTTATCATTGTTGGACCCCCAGGCTAAAAAGTGGGGCATATGGCACCGGCCCCCCTTCCCTACGCCTATGATTGTGAGGCTGTGAATCAATAATTATTCTCCCAGCTTTAAGGCATTCATCTCGAACCAATATCAGTGATCGAAGAAGGTGGAATCGCTCAAAAGTGAGGGAGCCAGTTATCATTGTTTGGGTCCCCCAGGCTAAAAAGTGGGGCATATGGGACCTGCCCCCTTCTCTATGCGAGATCGTGGATGAATAGTTATTCTCTCAACTTCAGGGTATTCATCTCAAACCAATAGCAGTGATCAATGAGGGATAGGATTGCTCAAAAGTGAGAGCGCCAGTTATCATTGTTGGCCCCAAGCCTAAAAGTGGGGGACCATGCCCCCCAGTCACCGTTCCTACGCCTATGATTGTGAAGTTGTGAATTAATTATTATTCTGCCAACTTAAAAGGCATTCATATCGAACCAATATCAGTGAAGAATTATAGATCGCTCAAAAGTAGGGAGCAGTTACTATTGTTGGATCCCCACCCTAAAAAGTGGGGCTTTGGCCTCTCCGGCCGCCCTGTTTTACACTTGTGGGTTATGGTACTGCGGGGTTATAAATTCATCATTATTTGTGCACATTTAAAGCATTCATATCGAACAAATATCAGTGATCGGAGGAGGAGAAATCGTTCAAAAGTGGGGGGGGGGGGGAGGCAGTTAACATTGCTACCCCTGTAGCCTGAAAAGTGTGTGGGGGGGGGGGGGGAATGGCCTCCCGGTCCCCCCGTTCCTACGCCTATGTGCTTTGGATAGGACTTTGAAGACATATCTGAAATGCAAAATGAATACTTTTTCTAAAAACGCTGATAAGTCACCAAAATAACAGTGATAACAATAAATCGGATTTCTAATAAACAACACATCCATGAAGACTTGTTTAGCTTCAACAATTGGTATTTCAAAAACGGTAAGGAGTGTCGAAGAGCATTTTCAGTGCTCAACCGACGTGGCGCCTTGAGACACACGGTAGCGTTGCCGGGAAGAGAGTGTGTATCACTACTGTACGGCGCGCGCGTATATATACTGGGAAATGAGGACGCGGACCCGGTCACCCCAACCGGTCTCGTGACGGCGCCGCCTACATCGCACGCGTATGCGGTATTGTGCAATGTGAGACAGGCGTGGCGTCTGGCGGCGACACGTGCCCGGCTGGGAGTAACGGTACCGCGTCCACTATCCACGCCACATTACCTCACCTTCCCCCGTGAGCCGACGATAGGAGGCGACACAATACCACACTTCCGATAATAATACACCGCGATGAACATACTGCACGAAGCGGCCTCTTGGCATCACATGTACACAGCACACAGACGATCTCCGGGACCAGCATGGTGGAATTTGCAGCCGTTGTACGCCGAGGTTGTGACGGGCACGTTTGTTGTTGTGTGCCGTCAGAGTCGTGTTAGTGGTGGGACATCCGGGCATGACAACTTGATGGTGCCAGGCGACGTCGCCGATCAGCCTGTAGGGCTGTGGGCGGTGGAGTTTCGACGGCGGTGGTCTGGTGTGATGACAGGTGGACAGCCGGAGGGGTCGCATCGGTATCCTTGCAGTTTGCATGCAGATGTTGACGGATTTCTTGATTGTCCCACCACACGTGTCGAGAACATCGGAGATCTTGGTCCGGTGGCTTCGGGCGAGAAACGGGCGTCGGGAGATCGGCTGGTGTGTGCTGGACGGGTGCTGTGTGCGAAGCGTGAGGGCCGGCAACGGCAGCGGGTCTTTCTTGTCCTGTCCGAAGTTGCTGTCCGAAGAATGTCATGTCACTGTTGATTTGCAGCACAAGCAACGAGTGCGTCAAACTTTTTGAAAACACTGTTCTGGGAGAGGCGAGAGACGTCCAAATCGGAAGTGTAGAACAGAAACGGAGACCAAACAGGTGCGGCCCCGTGCAGGTGGACCTCGGCGAAGCTGAAGTACCCGAGGCGAATAAGATAAGGGTCCAGAAAATGCTGAATGAATTCAGAGACGTGTTCGCCAATGATGCCGACGAGCTAGGCCGTACGAATATACGAGAGTTTCGGATCGAGATTGGTAGCAGTCCCCCAATTGCGGTGAGAGCGAGACGTACGCCGTACCACCTACGAGGTGAGGTTGCGCGACAGATAAGCAAAATGGAGCGGCTCGACATCATTCAAAAGTCCAACTCCCCGTGGTCGGCACCACTGCTCATGGTGAAGAAGAATGATGGGAGCTATCGTTTTGCGGTCGATTTCCGTGAGCTTAATGCCAAAACTGCCACAGAAGTAGCGTACCTGCCGTCTGTTCGGGAATGTCTGGATAGTCTCACAGGATCGCAGCTTTATACGACACTCGATTTGAACTCGGCGCACTGGCAGGTTCCCATTGCAGATCAGGATCGTTCGAAATCCGCTTTCTCCACCGTGACCGACCAATGGGAGTTCAAGGTCATGCCATTTGGAATGAAAAATGCTCCGAGTTGCTTTGTTAGGCTGATGACCGAGGTGTTGAGAGGATTATTGGGAAACGGGGTGACAGCTTATTTGGACATCATCGTGGGTGGCCGGAACACTGAAGAGCATTTGTCACTTCTCCGCGCGGTCCTGGAGCGGCTGCGAGACGCAGGGCTGGCTGTGAAGAGTCAGAAGGTGGTGCCGTGTCGTCGCAAGCTCCGGTTCTGCGAGAAGCAGGGCTGGCTGTGAAGAGTCAGAAGGTGGTACCGTGTCGTCGCAAGCTCCGGTTCTGCGAGAAGCAGGGCTGGCTGTGAAGAGTCAGAAGGTGGTGCCGTGTCGTCTGCGAGAAGCAGGGCTGGCTGTGAAGAGTCAGAAGGTGGTGCCGTGTCGTCGCAAGCTCCGGTTCTGCGAGAAGCAGGGCTGGCTGTGAAGAGTCAGAAGGTGGTGCCGTGTCGTCGCAAGCTCCGGTTCTGCGAGAAGCAGGGCTGGCTGTGAAGAGTCAGAAGGTGGTACCGTGTCGTCGCAAGCTCCGGTTCTGCGAGAAGCAGGGCTGGCTGTGAAGAGTCAGAAGGTGGTGCCGTGTCGTCTGCGAGAAGCAGGGCTGGCTGTGAAGAGTCAGAAGGTGGTGCCGTGTCGTCGCAAGCTCCGGTTCTGCGAGAAGCAGGGCTGGCTGTGAAGAGTCAGAAGGTGGTGCCGTGTCGTCGCAAGCTCCGGTTCCTGGGGCATCTCGTTTCGGGCGAAGGCATTGAACCTGATCCAGAAAAGTTAGAGGTCATCAAATCTTGGCCGAGGCCTTCTTCCACGAAAGAAGTGCGATCGTTTTTAGGTCTTTGCACGTATTATACAGACTTCGTCGCAGAACTGCAATGTTTAGCGGCTCCCCTGAATCGGATATCGGGAAAGGCAAAGTTCCATTGGAACGAGAAGCATACTGAGGCCTTCAAACAGCTCAAGAACGCTCTTTGTGAGAATATTGTACTTCAGTTTCCAGACATGCAAAGAGGATTTGAAGTCAGCACAGATGCCTCGGATCTGGGGCTTGGCTGTATCTTGTCGCAACGAGATGAACAGGGTCGAGATCGTCCCGTCTGTTTTGCCTCCAAGGCATTCACAGAAAATGAGAAAAATTGGTATATCCGCGACAAAGAGGCTTTCGCATTTATTTTCGCCCTTCGCAGGTTCCGACCGTACCTGCTCGGTAAGCCATTCGGCTGGTTCACCGACCACCGCAGCCTGACATGGCTGCAGACAACGAGAGATCCCCGGGGTCGATACTCTCGCTGGCTCGAGTAGATAGGAGAGTATGAGTTCACGGTTGAGTATCGGAGGGGCGAGCACAACCCTCATGCTGATGCTGTATCCAGAGCGCCTGTGTGTGCCACGCAGGAGGAGAAACCGGTGTTCCAGACACGCAGCGAAGAGGACATCCTCAAGGCACAGCTGGAGGACAGCGAGCTGAAGAAGTTGTTCGAAGAAGTTCGACTGAAGAGGACAGATGGGCCAGCGACCAGGAAGTGGAAGAGGTTTGGGTGGAAAATAAAGCTCAAAACGGAAAGCGGTGTCCTGATCAGTACCAGAAAGCGGGTTGAAATAGTGCCGTTACCGGAGACACTGATTATACTCGCACTACGAATGAGGCATGATGAGGCGGGACATTTTGGGACAAAAAAGACAGAAGAGCTGCTGATTCAGGACGGGTATGGATGGCTTGGGATGAGAGGCGACGTACGAAACTACTGCCGAAGCTGTGTTACCTGTGCCAAGTCCAATGATCCTCCAAAAAAGTTCCGTGCCCCATTATCAGTCATGACGCAGCCCACAGAGCCATGGCAGCATGTGGCGTTATATTTGATGGGCCCATTAGGTGCAACAGGTACGAAGAAGGGAAACCGCTATGTTTTGGTAGCGCTCGATTTGTTCACGAAAGGCATTGAACTGGTGGCTCTCCCGAACAATTCGGCCAAGACGGTAGCGGAAGCTCTCGTTGATCAGGTGTTCTATCGGCATGGGCTTCCCGAATCTCTCCTCACCGATCGTGGGCTCGAATTTGACAATCAGTACATGACTGCCCTCTCTCAGGCGGTAGGCCTCGACAAAAATAAAATCAGCGCTTTTCACCCTCAGAGTAACGGGGCAGTAGAAATATGTAATCAAACTGGGATCACTCCTCAGGAGGACGGTACAGGAGCGAGGTGGCGATTGGGACGATTTGTTGGCGATGATTCGTTTCCAGTACATGACGTCCATGCACAGCACGACAGGGCACACACCGTTCTTCTTGCAGTTTGGTCGGGCGGCGAGAGCGCCAGTCCTGACGGAGTCTGTGCAGCCCTCAGGCCGGCCACCTGACGGGAGCTCATGGGTTCTGGACTTGATTGAGAGGCTGTCCAAAGCGCATGAGGGAGTGTTCGCTCGAGAGGAAAAGTTGAAGGAGCAGCGGAAGGAGAAGAGTGAGAAAGGCGCCAATCGGGTGAGCTACAAGGTCGGGGACAAAGTTTGCATGTGTATTCCCAGGAAATCGGGACTTCCGAGTTAGTTGCAGCCGCGCTGGGACACTGTATGTTGTTATAGCCTGCCGACAAGGGAACGTTTACCAAATCAAGAGAGAGGACAACTTCTGCCGGCGATATGTCAGGCACCACGATCAACTGAAGCCCTTTATGGCGAGAGATGAACGTCTGCAGCAGCAGGCAACAGGTCAGGACCAGCAGGGGTCCTCAGGAGGGGAAGCGGAGAGGGCTGGAGTCGATGCGCCACCCGTGCCGCACCCGAGAGTAGTGAACTCTGCATGCTCCTCGGGAAGCTCAGAAGACGGCTCTGAGCTAGGCTCGACAACGTCAGCTGATGAGAGCTCAGCACAGGATAGCTCAGATGAAGATTCAGCTGCGGCTACGGAAGCGCCACCCACCGTACGGCGGAGCACCAGGCAGCGCCGGACGCCGGCCAGGTGGCCGGCCGGTGAATGGACGCAGTAGTGCCCGAAAGGGCAATGTGGGTGGGGAGGGGAAACAGAAGGCAAGAAGTTAATCAAGAGGAGCAGGAGGGGGAAAGTGTGGGATTGCGTCGGGATCGCGGAGTTCGGCCGCCGTGAGCCGAGCGTCTTGGAGCCGCCCCTGTGCGAGTCCCGACCGCCGTCAACTGCGCGGCTGGAGACGCCCCTGCTCGGTCGGGTCATGCCCTGGGGCGGGCAGACTGGGCGGCGGATCGGAGCGGCCCGGTGGACGAGTCTTGTCTGGTGAGTGCGCGGCGCCACAGTGTTTGTTGCATTAACCCTCGCCCTACGGGGAGCTGACAGCCCCCCCCCCCCCTAAGGTTTTTCTTGAATAACTGTTTACACATGCGGTGCATCTTGCTGAAATTTTCAGTAGCCGAGTTTACAACAATTATACGTATGCTGTAACAATTTAATTGAAATTGGTTAAGTGGTTTGGTATATAATAATGTTTTGATGACGTCATGTTGGTGGAAATACGATACATGTTTGAAAAATCGTAGAAAACAGAGTTTTAACCCTCGCCCTACCCTTTTAACCCTCGCCTGACAGCCCCCCCCCCCCCCCCCTGAGGTTTTTCTTGAATAACTTTTGCACATATGGCGCATCCTGCTGACATTTTCAGTAGCTGAGTTTACAACAATCATACGTATGCTGTACATATTTATTTGAAATTGGTCCAGAATTTTGGGAACAAATCATGTTTTGATGACGTCATGTTGGTGCAAAAACGATAGATATTGGAAAAATCGTAGAAAATAGAGTTTTAAAGCAAATTGCAAACACAATTCACCAAAGATAGAAAATGACATTCTCTTTAAAATGGAAATCTCGGATTTTCACAATTTGGGGTTTTGACCTCTAAAATGCAAAAAAGAATATGATATTTTTATTTACACAAATTCCCACAGAATCACAATTTTGAAAGATGTTAGAAAACCCGAAATATATGTCAGAGAACTGAGTATGGACAATATCCATACCAAATTTCGAAGCAATATCTTATTTTTTGACTGAGTGATGGCTCCCTAAGTGTAAGAAACTGATACGACATTTTTGTAAATTACTTTTTTGACTTTTTTTTTACAAGATACGAACAAATAGTTCTGTATTTCTGAGCCAAAACTTGTCTAGGAACATGCATTTTTATTTACATTTATCAATTTATAATTTTGAGGTTTTCTGAAGAGCAAAATCGCTGTTCTGGACGTGGTAAATCCGATGTCATTCACTTGACCTGGAAGGTCACCCATTGACCTGAAACCTAAAAATCGCATACTTTTAGATTCCTCTCATGAGAGGCAACGTGCTGGTTCTTACCGTATTGCTCTAAGTTGCTTAGTTTGGAAGTTAACAGGGGGCCTGTCAGGCCCCCGTAGGGCGAAGGTGAAAAAGCTCCCGTAGGGCGAGGGTTAAAGGAAATTGCAAACGCAATTCAGTAAAGATCGAAAATGACATTTTCTTTAACCCTATTTGTAACAGGCTCCTGGCTACCCCTATTTTTAACAGGGGGGCGGATTCCGCCCCCCCGGAGATCTCGAGATCTACCAGTCCGATTTTCAAAAATGAAACGGTGTTTGGTTCCTCTCAACACGATCTACATTTCTAAATAATAAACAAATATCTAAATTTTGGATAGGGGGCAAAAACTACAAATTTTATTGGTATTTTTGATCCAACATAGCTTTCATGTTTATCGACCGATTTTAACTCAACTAATAGGTATCGATAGAGGTTGAATTGGAAATTGATATATGACGGTGACGTTTGAAAATTCAAAAATCATAGGCATGTGCAGGTCACTCAATATGGGGGTGAAGTAAATGCGTAATAAAACCATTTTTTATGTTATTTTTTTGATAAATTAAATGGTATGTGATTGTGGCATTAGACAAAACAGTTATACAGCATATGTTTTGCCATAGGCGGTACCAGGTTAGTGAAAAAGGGAGGTAAATTGGGAAAAAAAATATTAACCGCAGACAAGTTGCTACCCAGCACTATAAATATGTTACTGATCGTAGATAGTTCCTTTTTGCATGTTGTACATCATAGGCGTATCCAGGATCCAAACTGGGCCGGCGCAAGACCTTTTGATAAGTATATTATCCGCTATTATGATACTAACTAGTCAACAGTGACTATTTCACTTACAACTTCAATTGACATTGCTTACCCCCCTTTTTACCCTACCTGGACTCGCCTATTATCTTATAATCGTTCGTAGAGTAGCCTGTGGTGCGTGTTTTATCCGAAAACTGCAGTATGTTATGTCATTGTACGCCCATGCCTCTTAGTTTCTTTGCAATAATATGACCCTCTTTCTTCCATTCCTGAGCGCGCCTCTGCCAAAAATGACTTTATTCCCTTTTCTGGCCTCATATGTGCATATATCATTATAAGATAAACGTCTATTGCGCCGTTATCGCTGGCTTATCGTCATCTCCATGCCAGTCACCCCCTTTTCATGTTCCTGAACACGCCCCTGAAACTCTATATGTAATAAATTATGCAAATAATGGAAGCAGAAGCTATCTTTTACATCTTGATAGCTATAAATGCCCCTTACATCGCTCTATTGGCTTCCCGCCAAGCATTGAATACTTCCTGGAACCCCCCCCCCTTTTCAAGCCCCTGAAACCGCATCTGCCATGCAATTTTTGTGATATTTCATTAACATCAACTAATTTGCACTTTTTGCAATCATCGTAAACCGATGTAACTCATTTATTCTTGATGCAGTTAGGAAGAAACCGTGAAGATCGCATTTCCGTATTATCGCCAAATGTCGCCTCCGAACCCACCCAAAACTGGGCTCTGGAACCGCCTCTGTTCAGGTTAAGAACTCAAAATTTTGAATCCAAATGCGGTATTCAATTCTATGAAAAGTCCCAAAATTGTATGGGCCTGCTCCTGGCCGTTCTGGAGATATCTGCGAAAAACATGAGGGGGGGGGGGGGAATCCGCCCCCCCTCTCTGTTACAAAGTTCTGGATCTGCCTTTGTGTACTGACACGCATAGCGGTGTTTTGAGTGCAAGATGCATAGTTTGATCTGGAGCATAGACCAATCAACGACGGGAAAAGTTGTTGCTGATTTGTCGATGCCTCTGATAACACTGCACAGTGCACACGTTTCCTAGAGAACATCGCCAGTGATCATCACTTCTCGAGTCCTCACCATGTTTTGCAGTGCTTTTATACAGGGTTCGTATATACTGGGTATACTCAAGTTGCCTTATGGCCATGGTGACGTCACTTCTGGAAAGAGTAATCTGGTATTTGGTAGGAACCAGATTCCAGTAGAACTTAGAGATTCTGGTATGATTTTTAGGATAAATTCAACCATGTCTAGGATAAACTACATATGGTGTAAATTCGAGAAACAGCTTAACTGTACAGCTGATTGGAATTTCCGCGTGGCGTCAGAGGTTGGCGCCCACGTGGGTATGGCGAGGGCGGCACCGCTGAACTCAATAACAGCTGGAAGTGACAAGGGTGCCTGAGAGCGGTCGCGGCCGGCCTCCACGCTGGAACGCCGGGCCGGACGAGGGGTGGCGAGGAGTATGAATGGAGGGGTCGGAGGCGTATTATTAAACCTGCCATTATACCTAAGCTTCATGCTTGTACATATGAATACACTAGCTGGGGTACCCGGCGTTGCCCGGGAAATTAAGTACCGGCCGGCGGCTCCTCGGACGCTTAAACAAATGTCTGGTAGGATAAATGCACACTTGTTGTGTTGTTCTTAACAAATTCCACGCTTTGAATGTCTGGTGGGGTAAACTCAAAGATTGGACTTTTCATACAACCCTAGTGTGTTGTTCTTAACAAATTCCACGCTTTCACAATTTACTTTAATAACAAATTCCACGCTTTCACAATTGAATGTCTGGTAGGGTAAACTGAAATATTGGACTTTTCATGCTATCAGAAGAACACTCAACCAAATAAAGGATTAATAATATTCAACCAAGGTAGGTAGTAGGTACCCACGATTTAACACTGAACACACAACCCTAGCCGCGCTAAGTGTGTTGTTTTTGTATCAGTAACTGATTCAACACTGAACACTGTTGTTAAAACTAACACTGAACACCACTGAAGACTTTCACAATTTACTTGAAAACTAAACTTGTGGTGTTGTTCTTAACAAATTCCACGCTTTGAATGTCTGGTATAGGGTAAACTGAAAGAATGGACTTCTCATACAACCCTAGTGTGTTGTTCTTAAAGAGAAATAATGACCTTTTGATTTTGTTAGCAACAATTTCTTAGGCTACCGTTATGGTTTTAAAATTATTTTATTTAAATTTAAGAATTAAATAAAATTATTCCCAAATTCGAAGTTGTAAGTTTGGAAAAAATACAAAACAAGTACCTTGTGTACATCATGAAGGTCATTAACAAATTCGTCCTTCCCTACCATTGTTTACATCGAGTGCGGCATTTTTGGAGGCTCTGTGACGTTTCCGATCAAACTCAGCGCTGCTCGGATACACGCTAGTAGCGCTTTCGTTCTCCATGACAACCAGGCGTCAGCCAATCAAAAGCCAGAAAGGGAATACGTTCTGGCTTTTCATTGGCTCACGTCTGGTTGCCATGGAGAACGAAAGCGCTACTAGCGTGCGTTCGAGCAGCGCTCTGATCCGTGAAGCAATCCGTGAAGCATCCGTGATGCATGACTGACTATCAGTATAAGTCATGAATAACAACAACATGCAAACTATACCAACTCGAATAAAATAAGGGCGGAATTAATTGAACCCCAGGCAAGCTAGTATTCGCAAAGCACTCGGCACTGCGCCACAATAGAAAAAGGTGAGGGAAATGCATATTTGATACAATATTATTACGTCACAGGTTTCTGAAGTGTCAACTACAATGAAATACAGTGATAAAATACCTTTAATAATGATTAACAAGAAAATTCAAACTTAAAAACAATAATTTGAATAAGTCTTTAATTAGCTTTCAACTCAAAATCAGATATATTTTGCAATGCTACACAAGAATGGCACCAGTGACGTCATTAACAAAGCCTGCTACGGGACTTGGGTATACTAATCAGGAACAACTCGCCACAATGGTTAATTGCGCCGAGAAGCATGACAATGACTTTGTAAACAAATCGCCGACGCTAAATAGGTCGCCGTCGATGTGCATCGATGAGCTTCCGATTTAATTGCCAGTTTTGTGTTATTGTTTGTTAGTTTTTTGGGAAACATTTTTATTTTTCATGATAATATAAAGCATAGTGTTATATACAGCCGCATACAAATTATACAATACTCCTAATATTGAAAATAAATGAATCGATTTTAAAAAATTGAGGGTCGCAACCACTAACCATGCCGCCGTTGATGTGCATCGATGAGCTTCCGATGTTATTGCCACTTTTTCCAATCGCTGTTAGTTTTAGAAGATCGCCGGGCATATAATCACAACAAGCAGAACGCACAATATATTTCCACTCCATTGCGTAAAAAAACAATATGGGAAAAGCCCGCAGTTTGATGAGGACCAAAAGTACTTGCAAGTACCGGTCGTTAAAAGTGTGGAACGCTTATCAACTTTAACTTGAAATATCTTTCGGTAGGAAAGTTTTCATGCAAAATGTGATGAATTTACAATATATTTTGGTCTCGTCTGGCGATTTCAAGTGCTAACTCCATTTTTGTGGAAAACGGTAATTATTTCCCTTTAACCCGCGAGTTACTGGGGTATATTTCATAACGCGACTTACTGGGGGGGTTGGGCTATTTTTTGCCCCCCCCCCCACCCTCTGATCTCCGGAACTACTTGACCGAATGTAAAAATTCAAACGGCATTCGATAGCCCTGGAAAATTTATCGAGGGAAACATAATATTGTTGACCTCGGGGTCACCGATGACGTCACAGGTCAGGTCAAGTACAAAATGTTTGACTGTGTCAAAAGGTCTCTATGGATGGAATTGTCGCGCAAAATTGCGATATTAAACGCATAAGCTGTTGATAAATCGGTATGATTCGTGTGTCTGACACTTCTAAGTACGTTTCTAAGCTGTTTATGACCTTGGGTCAGGTCAAGGTCATCCGAGGTCACGAGGTCAAACTGCAGATTACGGTCATTAGGCGTTGTAACACATGTTTATGGGTTTATTTTTCGTCTAGAACGCGAAAAAATGAC
This sequence comes from Chirona hameri, assembly GCA_036785665.1. Taxonomy (NCBI): domain Eukaryota; kingdom Metazoa; phylum Arthropoda; class Thecostraca; order Balanomorpha; family Balanidae; genus Chirona; species Chirona hameri. The sequence continues at coordinate 22,220 of JAXIVJ010003028.1, forward strand.
CTTAGAACATTGTTTGTTCCATATAAATAGAAGTAAAAATCAAAAATGGAAATGCGTTTTTTGTCATAATAATGCTGTGAGAAGTGGTCGATTTTTGTCATTTAAAGGTCATAACTCGGTCAATTTTACAGATATCGACTTTAAATTTGGTACACATATTCACCGCATACGTCTCGATCACATATATTCCGGTTTTTGGATAATTTGAAAATTTTGTTAAAAAAAAAATGTCTGGATTTCTCAAAATTTTGAATAAAAAACAACAAAAAAATCCGAGATAGCAGTTGGATAGCCCGGTCTATTGTCAGTAATTTGATTTAATACAATTTAGTTTATCTCAAATATCGTACCTTTGACAGCGTTTTCCGCAAACCATTATTTTGCAACAAAAACCGAAGAACATGAAAGGGTGATTATCTCCCTTTAAGAACACCCATATATAGCCGAAATTTTACTTTTGATTAACTCTGGCGACCTCAATATTGACCGGCCTAAAAAATAGCCGGTATACTTTCGATAGAGCTTGTCTCGATATATCTAACGCAGTTTTCCGCTTATCGCTATACCGTGTGATTTTCGGGTTACAATTATTTTGTATTATTATTATATTACGCGTCTGTCCTGCCCTTCTCCGCCTCTGCCCTGTCGTGCCCTGCCTCTGCCCTGCCCTGCTCCACCATCTGTCATGCCCTTGCCCTGCCCCACCTCTGTCTTGCTTTGCCCTGCATTTCCTTGCTCTGCCCTGCATTGCCCTGCCCTGCCCTGTCTTGCCTCTGCCCCGCATCTGTCCCGTCCTGCCCTGTCCTGTCCTGTCCTGTCCTGTCCTGTCCTGTCCCGCCCCACCCTGCCCCGCCCTGCTTGGCCCTGCTTTGCCCGTTGCCGCCACCCTGTCCTGCCCCGCCCAGTGGCACCGGGACAACTGTTACAATTGGCGTGCTCTCGGTTAGATAAGTCAAGTTATATTACCCGATACAGTTTCGGTAAAATTGGCGAATATTATGGTCATGACTAGATAGTATAGTTTGAATAGCAGTATAGACTAACGTGACTAAAATTTGCATTGGTCGAAGAAGGGAACTGTTCCATATGTTCGCAGCGGTCGGAATCCACAATTCTGGCAAAACAGCATCGGTACAATTTTGACGGTGGCCTAAATTTTAGGGGTGGCAATGCCGCCCCAGTGTCACGGCAGGGGTGGCAGTCTGCCACCCCTGCCCCTATGGTGGCGCCACCATTGGGCTGAAAGCCCCCTCAACTGAATAGGATCCTACACCCCTGAGTGGTTCCCAGCATTAAGAGTGTGGTTACCCCTTTTGACGCCCTGAATAACTCCTTACCCTCACCCCACCATTGCTCAGGCCGCCATCCCTGACATCAAGCTATGCGGTACAGCATAACTGCAGGCGTTTACTACTAGCGCCATCTAGGGACAGCAGCGTAGGTTGATGTGTACTGTGCTGTTGTACTGTGAAGGTGCTACATACATTGTATTTTAACGCGCTATTATTACCGAGTGGGCGCGAAGCAATGCTAAGATAGAGATTTAATATATGATAAAAACGCCTTTTTGGGCGATGACCGAGCGAGCGCGCCCTGGTAGAGCTGAAACAGGTTTGAAATATGACACGGTAAGGGAGCACACGTGGTAGTAACACAGTCATTTTAGTCCTCCAGAAAAATTGCCAGGTCTCAATGCATGCCAACATAAAAATTAAGTTGTATTAAATTGTTCATGATCTCCTTTCTCAAATCTGCCGAAAAGGAGTACGTCCTGAGCGCTGCATGCTTCAGCGTATAAATTAATGCTTAGAATAATACAGCCATTTTTGATCAAGAATAATTTTTGCAAGTTTTTTTGTTCATGTTGACGTTCGCGTATGCCAATTGCCACGCGCTGTGATACCACCTCTATCAGAACGCACCATACCAAAAACAAAATTGATTTGATGGACCTATACAATGGTGAAAACCCAATCTCAATCGGAGCAGTGGTTGCAAAGTTATTAGCTTCCGAAAAAGCGTATGTATGGCCGGGTCGGGCCGGGTCAAATGTAAATTTGTCTAGTAAGTTGACGAGAAACCTCACTGGCGCTTCGCGCCCGCTCGGTCACAAATTTTCCTTTGACCCGACCCGGCCCGACCCGGCCATACAGACGCTTTTCGGAAGCTAATCACTTTGCAACCACTGCTCCGATTGCGATTAGGTTTTCACCATTGAATAGGACCATCAAATCAATGTGGATGTTTTGTGTGGTGCGTTCTGATAGGGGTGGTACCACAGCGTGTGGCACCCGCAGACGTCGAAATGAACCAAAATCATTCTTGATAAAAAAATGGCTTGATTTATCTAAGCATTCGTTTGTTATACGCTGAAGCATGCAGCCGCTCAGGACGTACTCCCTTTTGGCGGATTCGAGAAAGGAGATAATGCACAATTTAATCAAACTTAATTTTTATGTTGGCATGCACGGAGGCCTGTCATTTTTTTATGGAGAACTAAAAGGACTAAAATGACTATGTGTTACTACCACGTGTGCTCCTATACCGTTTCATATTGCAAACCTATTTTAGCTTTACCAGTGCGCGCTCGCTCGGTCATCGCCCAAAAAGGCGTTTTACTGGTTGTATTCTAACGCTAACCAAACTCTACCGCAAAGGCGGCTAAGCATCATTTTGAATTTATTGGTTTCTATGCTGCTTTGGATAATACGGCTCCAGTGGTCTGCGTCATATACATATAAATATATGTGCATTGTGCAAGCATACTACAATGTCCGCCATCATGAAACAAATCAGCTATGATTTCTTACTTAGTTGCTCAATCGCCATTACCCCGCCCGAAGGTTCCATTACCCCGCCCGAAGGTTCCATTACCCCGCCCGAAGGTTCCATTACCCCCGCCAGAAGGTTCCATTACCCCCGCCCGAAGGTTCCATTACCCCAAGTGGGGTACGTACCCCTATTTGAGAACCACTGCCATAAGCGAAAATAAAATGAACTGGCATCACTGGTTATAAAGAATAGTGTTATTTCATATATAGAAAAACAACTATCGGTTAATAACACGCTTGATTGTGCCTGATCCTTATTTTCATTTGGAACTGTCTTATAGACTGGTGTAAATAGAAAATTAGTGAGGATGCTGTTTGAATGGATATATCATTGAAACACAGGCATTTCGCAATAATTGTCTGTGCTGTACCGAAACGTAACCAATCTGCATATCATGTCGTAACCCTATGTGTAACAGGGGGGGGGGGGCGGATTCCGCCCCCCCCCCCTCATGTTTTTCGCAGATATCTCCCGAACGGCTAGGACCAGACCCATGACATTTTGGGACTTTTCCTAGAATTGAATTCCGCATATGGAGCAAAATGTTGCGTTCTTAACCTGAACAGAGGCGGTTCCAGAGCACATTTTAGGGAGGGTTCTGCGGCGACATTTGGCGATAATACAAAATGCGATCTTCACGGTTTCTTCCTAACTGCCTCAAGTATGAAGGTGTTACATCGGCTTACGGTGATTGCAACAAGGGCAAATTAGTTGATGTTAATGAAATATCATAACAATTGCATGGGAGAGGCGGTTTCAGGGGCTTGTAAAGGGGGGGGGGGGGGGTGTTTCCAGGAAGTATTCAATGCTTCGCGGGAGGCCAATAGAGCGATGTAAGGGGCATTTATAGCTATAAAGATGTAAAAGATAGCTTCTCCTTCCATTATTTTCATAATGTATTACATATAGAGTTGCAGGGGCGTGTTCAGGCACATGAGAAGGGGGTGACTGGCATGGTGATGACGATATGCTAGAGATTACGGCGCAATAGACGGTTAGTTTATAATGATACATGCACATATGAGGCCAGGAGAGGGAATGAAGTCATTTTTTCAGAGGCGCTCTCAGGAATGGAAGAAAGGGGGTCATATTATTGCAAGGAAACTAAGATGCATGGGCCTATAATGACATAACATACTGCAGTTTTCGGAAGAAACATGCACCACAGGGTACTATACGAACGATTATAAGATAATATGCGAGTCCAGGTAGGGTAAAAAGGAGGGTAAGCAATGCGAATTGAAGTTGTAGGTGAAATAGTCACTGTTGACTAGTTGGTATCATAATAGCGGATACTATGCTTATCAAAAGGTATTGCGCCTCCGCAGTTTGGATCCTGGATACGCCTTTGATGAAGTACAACATGCAAAAAGGAACTATCTGCGATCAGTAACTTATTTATAGTGCTGGGTAGCAACTTGCCTGCGGTTAATATTTTGTCCCTATTTGACCTCCTTTTTTCACTCCCCTAGTACCGCCTATGGCAAAAAATATGCTGTATAACTGTTTTGTCTAATGTCAAAATAACACACCATTTCATTTTTCAAAAAACAACATCAAAAAAGGGATTTATTATGCATTTACTTCACCCCCATATTGAGTGACCTGCACACGCCTATGATTTTTTTATTTTCAAAAGTCACCGCCACATATTAATTTCCAATTCATTCTGTATTGATTCCCATTGGTTGCGTTAAAATTGGTTGATAAACATGATAGCTGTGTTGGATCACAAATACCTCTAAAATGTGTAGTTTTTGCCTCCCTGTTGCCCCTCTATCAAACATTTCGGATTGTTTAGTTTTTAGAAATGTAGATCGTGTTGAGGAGAATAATATGCCGTTTGATTTGTGAAAATCGGACGGGTAGATCTCGAGATCTCCGGGGGGGGGGGGCGGAATCCGCCCCCCCCCCTTATACAAATAGGGGTAGCCAGGAGCCTGTTACAAATAGGACTCCTCCACGGATCGGCGACATATGCTATTTCATCGTTTCCTCCAATGTTTGTAGAGATAAAAATAGGTGTTTCATACCGTTCCTAGTAGATCAGTGACGGGGAATATGCATGTATTTGTTTGGTACTCTTGCTCTGCAACAGTATTATAGTACATATTCATTATAGCCTTCGCATCTGCCACTTACTACCCCAAAACTTTCTTCCTCGCTGCTGGGCTTGTACATTTCTATTCTATAATTAGGTGACGCTGGTGAACTGCTGACATTTCAGACGTTCGGTGTCATTAAACGATATGATCTATGACGGCAATATGCCACGAACCGTTTAAATGCACAATTAAAACCAGGCCATTTGTTAAACCGAGCTTATTATATTGACTAGCAGAATTGTACGGTGAGATCTTCCTCCTCCAGAGTGCCTCCACCGGCAGCCGCCTCCTCGCGTCGCTCCTCCGTTTTCCAGTGATTTCGCGCGGTTTTAAGTTTTGGCCAACTGCAAGATTTGTCTCGTTTGAGCAAAAAGGGTTTTCGGACTGCCCGAAGTGATTTTCGTATGTCTTTTCTTTCGTGTTCTATATTTTTATCGTCGTTTAGTATTTTCAATTTTGTCCATGGGCCTCGCTCGCCGAAACTCTTTCTACCGTTCCCGGAAGAATCTACCACCGTCGTCTCAAACAATCACAAGGCCGGTAACTCCCCTACCTTCTCCAGCCTACCGTCGGCGTCGACAGCAGCCCGCGCGCCGGACCGGAGAACTACACGGCCGATCCTCCACCGCCAGGTGTCATCCATCATTCGTCATCCGGTGCCCACCCGGGCAGTGGCGGCGTAAGGCGGCACCGCAGGAGGGGGGGGGGGGGGGAGAGCCGGCCACCGCGTTCAGGCACGTCGTCGTCACGCCATCGACGATGAACATCAACGACGCCTGAACCACGGCCGCGCTTTTGATCCCCCTCACCGCCCTGAATCCGCCTCTGGAACAGGGATCATCGAAGTCAGCCATGGACGCGCCACCGGTACGGGGCGCGGAAGGAGCGGCGTTCAGCCGACTGCTCCCGGTGCTGAGGGCACGTCGCCCTGTGGGGGCCACGTCGCCCACGGCCTACGTTTGCATTTCTCGGAGACATAACATTGTAGGTCGTTGGTCATCAAGAGGAAGAGCACTGGTCCCAGGATGCTGCCTTGGACCACACCGAAAGAAACCTCTTTCGAAGTATTTCCCCCTTTCACCGTCTGTCTGCGATTTTCGAAATAGCTGGTTAACCAGTGAGACGATATCCCGTAACAATCGAGCTTCGAGAAGAGGGCTTTTCTGTCCACACAATCGAATGCTTTAGACAGATCCAGCGAACACATGGAAGAGATGTTTCCATTGTCCATGTTTCCGGCAAGATGTGTAACAATATCTATACTGGTATCTTCGGTGGAATGGTGAGGCCTGTAAGCATATTGTGAGTCTGAAAGTATATGGTTGTTGTTGATATATTCTGTAAGATGTGTCAAATAAGTATTTTCGGCGAGCTTGCCGATAAGGCTTATAACACTTATAGGCCGGTGGTTGCTCGGTTCATTGATGGATCCGCTTTTGTGGATTGGAACCACGACAGTTTCTTTCCAGAGTTGAGGTACGCACCCAGATACGAGTGATCTGCTGATGATTTAGTAGGTACGGGCTCACCACTTTGAAACATTTCCTCAAGAGCGGAAGGCTGACACAATCCGGCCCCACTGATTTCGAGCTGCTCATAGACTTTAGGGCTACTGTCCTCTCTGGTAAAGTAACTGGATGGACCTGACAGGTATCACCGACTATTCGAGGTAAACGCCGACTCATGCATGGACATGGAGTAGCATTTAGTTCTTGCGCTATCCGCTGACCTATTTGAGAAAAATAGTCGTTGAAAATGTCTGCAGTCTCGCTGTTTAGAACTGCGCTGTTTTTGTCAGGTTTCGTACGAATTGCATATTTGTGCAGTTTAATCCACATCTCCTTGTGGTTATGTAGCGAACTAACTTGGAAAAATTCACCTTTCACCTTTCGGAGACGATTTGCGAAATCAGTTTATCTGCTTTGTAGCGGGCTTCTGACTCTGGTGACTTGCTGAGGTCCCTTATTTGCCTGGCTTCGTCTCTTCTGGCCTTTAAGCGAAGAAGCTCTTCGCTATCGGTCAGCCAAGGGAAGCCTTTTTGGTTGAATGTGATGGTTTTCATGGGACAATGTCGGTTTATGTGTTCGTTCCAGATGTTCATAAATGCAGCATATTTATCGTCTACAGAAGTGGCATCGTAAACGGTGTTCCAGTCCGATAGAAGAAGATCCCAACACAGGTGGTTGTAATTAGTGTGTTTTGTGATGCGCATTGTCACTTGGCGTTTTGGTGGCCTCCGTCTGGGAAAAGGAGCGGCAATCAATTATCAAGTCGTGGTCGCTGAAGTTGCATGGTATAACTTCTGCGTGATTGTTCAGGCCGGGAACGTTAGTGATAATGTGGTGGATTAACGTGCCACTGGCTGGTCGAGTGGGCTGTTGGATAAGCTGTTGAAACCCCAGGTCCTGTAGATGCGTGGTGTATTGATGAACTCCAGGCTTAGCAGGGTCTTGTATATCCAAATTTACGTCACCGAGTAGGAATAAAGGTTTGTTGAGACTGATGACTTCTTCTAGTTGATCTCTGAGTTCGTCCAGCACTGCCGGAGGAGCATCAGGCGGGCGGTAGACTGCCCCCACAACGACTGACCTGGCTCCCGAACTAGAGATGGCTATCCATAGGGTTTCCAGTCGGCTGGCTGGTGCCGGTGTCATTTTGAGTCTAGTCACCATCATGGCTTCTCTTACTACTATAGCAACTCCTCCTCCACGGATGGGCTTGTTTGCTTTCCGTGGGCATTTTCTGTCGAAAAGGAGGACTTTATAGCCGGGGAATATAAGAAATTTGTCGGCAGCAGCACCCGTAGCCCACGTTTCTGATATACAGAGACACTGAATGTTACTGGTTTGAAGGAGAGTACGAACAGCGTAAATTGGTTAGAGCTGCTGCGAGGAACATTATTCTTATGATTAAAACCATTAGGGTTGATGACCTTAACCTCGATGTATAAAAACGTTAAATTACTGATAGACTGTATTGATATTTCGGCCACAGGCCTTTGTCAAAATTACATATGAGCGAATACAATGTTTACATGAATGACAATTGTCATTCATGTAAACATTGTATTCACTCATATGTAATTTTGACAAAGGCCTGTGGGCGAAATATCAATACATCTATCAGTAATTTAACGTTTTTATACATCGAGGTTAAGGTCATCAACCCTAATGGTTTTAATCATAAGAGTACGAACAGCGTCCAGTTTAACTGATGACATGATAGATTGGGCGTCAATGTGTCCAATCCGTAGCTGTCTCGTACGCGTCTAGTTGGCAGATCTCGGGTTTGAATCGCGTGTTCGTGGCACTGTTTTAATTATTCGCGGTCGGTCTATAGGTCCGTTAGTCACTACACGGTTGGATGTGATGACAGTTTCGATCATATGAGGAATGTCCGTGAGAGTTCAAGGTTGAAGTTTGCCAATGTGGTTTGATCGGCGTTCGTTATTAGGTCGGTTATTTAAAATGACACTTATCTGTCTATTATCTTGAATCAGTTGCAGCTTTTTTAATTATTCTAGGGAGTACGATGTAATTACCCTGCACATGTTTTCGGTAACAACACTTGTCGGTCTTGTGTGGTCTTGTGTGTCGGTCTTGTGTGTCTTGATGCGTCCTCGTTGTTGTAGCTCGGCTCTAATGTCGGAGATCTTGGGGAGCAGCGAATGGATGTTGAGCAGCTCCATGGTGATCCTGGCTGTCGCTGGTGCCGCGCTGGGGAGGTCACGAGCTGGTGACGAGGTCCCCCGTCTGAGGGTCCGGGCGGCGCTCGGACCCTGTGCCGGGGCTGGCTCCGCACGGCCGGCAGCTGGTGCGTAGGATCGGACCGGGCGGTCGCCCCGTCGGTGGTCCGTCTCAGGTGTCGGTTGGCGACGTAGGCCGTGGGCGACGTGGCCCCCACAGGGCGACGTGGCCTCAGCACCGGGAGCAGTCGGCTGAACGCCGCTCCTTCCGCGCCCCGTACCGGTGACTTCGTCCATGGTCGTACCGGTCCATGGCGTTCCAGAGGCGGATTCAGGGCGGTGAGGGGGATCAAAAGCGCGGCCGTGGTTCAGGCGTCGTTGATGTTCATCGTCGATGGCGTGACGACGACGTGCCTGAACGCGGTGGCCGGCTCTCCCCCCCCCCCCTCCCTCCTGCGGTGCCGCCTTACGCCGCCACTGCCCGGGTGGGCACCGGATGACGAATGATGGATGACACCTGGCGGTGGAGGATCGGCCGTGTAGTTCCCCGGTCCGGCGCGCGGGCTGCTGTCGACGCCGACGGTAGGCTGGAGAAGGTAGGGGAGTTCCCGGCCTTGTGATTGTTTGAGACGACGGTGGTAGATTCTTCCGGGAACGGTAGAAAGAGTTTCGGCGAGCGAGGCCCATGGACAAAATTGAAAATACTAAACGACGATAAAAATATAGAACACGAAAGAAAAGACATACGAAAATCACTTCGGGCAGTCCGAAAACCCTTTTTGCTCAAACGAGACAAATCTTGCAGTTGGCCAAAACTTAAAACCGCGCGAAATCACTGGAAAACGGAGGAGCGACGCGAGGAGGCGGCTGCCGGTGGAGGCACTCTGGAGGAGGAAGATCTCACCGTACAATTCTGCTAGTCAATATAATAAGCTCGGTTTAACAAATGGCCTGGTTTTAATTGTGCATTTAAACGGTTCGTGGCATATTGCCGTCATAGATCATATCGTTTAATGACACCGAACGTCTGAAATGTCAGCAGTTCACCAGCGTCACCTAATTATATAATAGAAATGTACAAGCCCAGCAGCGAGGAAGAAAGTTTTGGGGTAGTAAGTGGCAGATGCGAAGGCTATAATGAATATGTACTATAATACTGTTGCAGAGCAAGAGTACCAAACAAATACATGCATATTCCCCGTCACTGATCTACTAGGAACGGTATGAAACACCTATTTTTATCTCTACAAACATTGGAGGAAACGATGAAATAGCATATGTCGCTGATCCGTGGAGGAGTCCTATTTGTAACAGGCTCCTGGCTACCCCTATTTGTATAAGGGGGGGGCGGATTCCGCCCCCCGGAGATCTCGAGATCTACCCGTCCGATTTTCACAAATCAAACGGCATATTATTCTCCTCAACACGATCTACATTTCTAAAAACTAAACAATCCGAAATGTTTGATAGAGGGGCAACAGGGAGGCAAAAACTACACATTTTAGAGGTATTTGTGATCCAACACAGCTATCATGTTTATCAACCAATTTTAACGCAACCAATGGGAATCAATACAGAATGAATTGGAAATTAATATGTGGCGGTGACTTTTGAAAATTAAAAAATCATAGGCGTGTGCAGGTCACTCAATATGGGGGTGAAGTAAATGCATAATAAATCCCTTTTTTGATGTTGTTTTTTGAAAAATGAAATGGTGTGTTATTTTGACATTAGACAAAACAGTTATACAGCATATTTTTTGCCATAGGCGGTACTAGGGGAGTGAAAAAAGGAGGTCAAATAGGGACAAAATATTGCAGCGCTCAGGACGTACTCCTTTTTGGCAGATTTGAGAAAGGAGATCATGAACAATTTAATACAACTTAATTTTTATGTTGGCATGCATTGAGACCTGGCAATTTTTCTGGAGGACTAAAATGACTGTGTTACTACCACGTGTGCTCCCTTACCGTGTCATATTTCAAACCTGTTTTAGCTCTACCAGGGCGCGCTCGCTCGGTCATCGCCCAAAAAGGCGTTTTTATCATATATTAAATCTCTATCTTAGCATTGCTTGGCGCCCACTCGGTAATAACAGCGCGTTAAAATACAATGTATGTAGCACCTTCACAGTACAACAGCACAGTACACATCAACCTACACTGCTGTCCCTAGATGGCGCTAGTAGTAAACGCCTGCAGTTATGCTGTACCGCATAGCTTGATGTCAGGGATGGCGGCCTGAGCAATGGTGGGGATAGGGGTGAGGGTAAGGAGTTATTCAGGGCGTCAAAAGGGGTAACCACACTCTTAATGCTGGGAACCACTCAGGGGTGTAGGATCCTATTCAGTTGAGGGGGCTTTCAGCCCAATGGTGGCGCCACCATAGGGGCAGGGGTGGCAGACTGCCACCCCTGCCGTGACACTGGGGCGGCATTGCCACCCCTAAAATTTAGGCCACCGTCAAAATTGTACCGATGCTGTTTTGCCAGAATTGTGGATTCCGACCGCTGCGAACATATGGAACAGTTCCCTTCTTCGACCAATGCAAATTTTAGTCACGTTAGTCTATACTGCTATTCAAACTATACTATCTAGTCATGACCATAATATTCGCCAATTTTACCGAAACTTTCGCTCTGTATCGGGTAATATAACTTGACTTATCTAACCGAGAGCACGCCAATTGTAACAGTTGTCCCGGTGCCACTGGGCGGGGCAGGACAGGGTGGCGGCAACGGGCAAAGCAGGGCCAAGCAGGGCGGGGCAGGGTGGGGCGGGACAGGACAGGACAGGACAGGACAGGACAGGACAGGACAGGACAGGACAGGGAGGTACAGGGCAGGACGGGACAGATGCGGGGCAGAGGCAAGACAGGGCAGGGCAGGGCAATGCAGGGCAGAGCAAGGAAATGCAGGGCAACGCAAGACAGAGGTGGGGCAGGGCAATTATTTATTTATTTATTGTACATCGTGGGATTATCCCCTCTAATGGACCGAGGTCCGGGGGCTATTCCTAATCCCGAGTCAAGAAACGTAGGGTGTATAAAAACAGTGGATATAATATCATTCACACGCACATATTCCCAGTCAGGTACATATACAATAGATTCGTCGCTCTACTCCTTCGTCGGTAGCAGGCGCTTCTTCAGCGTACGTTTGAACGACGCCACTGACACGGTCGCAAGTTCAGGTGGCAGCTCATTGTAGAGCTTAGCTGCGCGATACACAAACTGACGCTTGCCCGCAGTAGAGCCGGTGATGCGAGGCAGACTGAGCAGATGGTCTTGCCTAGTACTGCGCACACGATCAGCACGCTCTCGGTTCGTGTAAAACTGCGAAGCCAGATACTCTGGTTGACCGGTGACGCGGATCCGATGAAGTGAGGCCAAAGTCTGGTAATAAAATAAGTCCGCAGACGTGAGCCAGCCTAGCTCTTCCCTAGCAGCCGAGATGGGGTCGAACTTCCTTTTTCCTGAGATTATGCGAGCGGCAAAGTTTATGATCTTTTGAACTGCTGCGAGATTTTTAGCCGAACCGTTTCCAAAGATAGTGAGGCAGTACCGAATGTGAGAAAAGACCAGTGCGGATACGATGATGGGCAGGATCTCAGGTGCAAGGGCAGGGCACGACAGGGCAGAGGCGGAGAAGGGCAGGACAGACGCGTAATATAATAATAATACAAAATAATTGTAACCCGAAAATCACACGGTATAGCGATAAGCGGGAAACTGCGTTAGATATATCGAGACAAGCTCTATCGAAAGTATACCGGCTATTTTTTAGGCCGGTCAATATTGAGGTCGCCAGAGTTCATCAAAAGTAAAATTTCGGCTATATATGGGTGTTCTTAAAGGGAGATAATCACCCTTTTCCACAAAAATGGAGTTAGCACATGACATCGATAGACGAGGCCAAAATATGATGTAAATTCATCACATTTTGAATATAAACATTCCTGCCGAAGGATATTGGCAGTTTCCTACTGATAAGTGATCCAAGCTTATATCGGTCGGTACTCAGCAAGTACTCGACAACGAATTCTGTAAATTAGCCTTCCTACGCATTGTTATTTATCATGAAGGTATGCAATATGTTTCCTGCACTCTATCTTTTGCGAATATGTGCCAATTTGTTATGAACAATCAACAATTATTTGAAAAAAGTGCATTGAAATCGGCAGTTTAGCTTGGCACCGGCCGGCCGGTGCCAAGCTAAACTACGGCGACCTATTTAGTGTCGGCGATTTGTTTACAAGTGCCCATTCAACAACGTTGAACAGATTGATGCAAAAGCGCCAGCCAGATGTTGCGCTTTCCAATAGTGGAGGGAAAATACCGATCATTAATATTCCCAAACTTCCAACTTCGAATTAGGGAATAATTTTATTTAATTTTTAAATTTAGATCACAACATTTTAATACCATAACGGTAGCCAAATAAGTTGTTGCTAACCAAATCAAAAGGTGATTATCTCCCTTTAACCCGCGAGTTACGGGGGGCTATTTTTTACCCCCCCCCCCTCCCGTTATTTTGCAATAACTCCTAAACGAACACCCGTATCGTCACCAAACTTGCAGTAACCTCTCTCACATCAATTCTACACATGTTGGCAAAATGAAAAATATGAGGCTAAGATAGGTCAACCGGGAATGATGTCAGAGTGACGTCATGTTCTTCGGTTTTTGTTGCAAAATAATGGTTTGCGGAAAACGCTGTCAAAGGTACGATATTTGAGATAAACTAAATTGTATTAAATCAAATTACTGACAATAGACCGGGCTATCCAACTGCTATCTCGGATTTTTTTGTTGTTTTTTTATTCAAAATTTTGAGAAATCCAGACTTTTTTTTTAACAAAATTTTCAAATTATCCAAAAACCGGAATATATGTGATCGAGACGTATGCGGTGAATATGTGTACCAAATTTAAAGTCGATATCTGTAAAATTGACCGAGTTATGACCTTTAAATGACAAAAATCGACCACTTCTCACAGCATTACTATGACAAAAAACGCATTTCCATTTTTGCTTTTTACTTCTATTTATATGGAACAAACAATGTTCTAAGGTCATTTTTCGCGTTCTAGACGAAAAATAAACCCATAAACATGTGTTACAACGCCTAATGACCGTAATCTGCAGTTTGACCTCGTGACCTCGGATGACCTTGACCTGACCCAAGGTCATAAACAGCTTAGAAACGTACTTAGAAGTGTCAGACACACGAATCATATCGATTTATCAACAGCTTATGCGTTTAATATCGCAATTTTGCGCGACAATTCCATCCATAGAGACCTTTTGACACAGTCAAACATTTTGTACTTGACCTGACCTGTGACGTCATCGGTGACCCCGAGGTCAACAATATTATGTTTCCCTCGATAAATTTTCCAGGGCTATCAAATGCCGTTTGAATTTTTACATTCGGTCCAGTAGTTCCGGAGATCAGAGGGGGGGGGGGCAAAAATAGCCCCCCCCCCCCCCCCAGTAAGTCGCGTTATGAAATATACCCCAGTAACTCGCGGGTTAAAGGGAAATAATTACCGTTTTCCACAAAAATGGAGTTAGCACTTGAAATCGCCAGACGAGACCAAAATATATTGTAAATTCATCACATTTTGCATGAAAACTTTCCTACCGAAAGATATTTCAAGTTAAAGTTGATAAGCGTTCCACACTTTTAACGACCGGTACTTGCAAGTACTTTTGGTCCTCATCAAACTGCGGGCTTTTCCCATATTGTTTTTTTACGCAATGGAGTGGAAATATATTGTGCGTTCTGCTTGTTGTGATTATATGCCCGGCGTTCTTCTAAAACTAACAGCGATTGGAAAAAGTGGCAATAAAATCGGAAGCTCATCGATGCACATCGACGGCGGCATGGTTAGTGGTTGCGACCCTCAATTTTTGAAAATCGATTCATTTATTTTCAATATTAGGAGTATTGTATAATTTGTATGCGGCTGTATATAACACTATGCTTTATATTATCATGAAAAATAAAAATGTTTCCCCAAAAAACTAACAAACAATAACACAAAACTGGTAATTAAATCGGAAGCTCATCGATGCACATCGACGGCGACCTATTTAGCGTCGGCGATTTGTTTACAAAGTCATTGTCATGCTTCTCGGCGCAATTAACCATTGTGGCGAGTTGTTCCTGATTAGTATACCCAAGTCCCGTAGCAGGCTTTGTTAATGACGTCACTGGTGCCATTCTTGTGTAGCATTGCAAAATATATCTGATTTTGAGTTGAAAGCTAATTAAAGACTTATTCAAATTATTGTTTTTAAGTTTGAATTTTCTTGTTAATCATTATTAAAGGTATTTTATCACTGTATTTCATTGTAGTTGACACTTCAGAAACCTGTGACGTAATAATATTGTATCAAATATGCATTTCCCTCACCTTTTTCTATTGTGGCGCAGTGCCGAGTGCTTTGCGAATACTAGCTTGCCTGGGGTTCAATTCATTCCGCCCTTATTTTATTCGAGTTGGTATAGTTTGCATGTTGTTGTTATTCATGACTTATACTGATAGTCAGTCATGCATCACGGATGCTTCACGGATTGCTTCACGGATCAGAGCGCTGCTCGAACGCACGCTAGTAGCGCTTTCGTTCTCCATGGCAACCAGACGTGAGCCAATGAAAAGCCAGAACGTATTCCCTTTCTGGCTTTTGATTGGCTGACGCCTGGTTGTCATGGAGAACGAAAGCGCTACTAGCGTGTGTCCGAGCAGCGCTGAGTTTGATCGGAAACGTCACAGAGCCTCCAAAAATGCCGCACTCGATGTAAACAATGGTAGGGAAGGACGAATTTGTCAATGACCTTCATGATGTACACAAGGTACTTGTTTTGTATTTTTTCCAAACTTACAACTTTGAATTTGGGAATAATTTTATTTAATTCTTAAATTTAAATAAAATAATTTTAAAACCATAACGGTAGCCTAAGAAATTGTTGCTAACAAAATCAAAAGGTCATTATTTCTCTTTAAGAACAACACACTAGGGTTGTATGAGAAGTCCATTCTTTCAGTTTACCCTATACCAGACATTCAAAGCGTGGAATTTGTTAAGAACAACACAACAAGTTTAGTTTTCAAGTAAATTGTGAAAGTCTTCAGTGGTGTTCAGTGTTAGTTTTAACAACAGTGTTCAGTGTTGAATCAGTTACTGATACAAAAACAACACACTTAGCGCGGCTAGGGTTGTGTGTTCAGTGTTGAATCGTGGGTACCTACTACCTACCTTGGTTGAATATTATTAATCCTTTATTTGGTTGAGTGTTCTTCTGATAGCATGAAAAGTCCAATATTTCAGTTTACCCTACCAGACATTCAATTGTGAAAGCGTGGAATTTGTTATTAAAGTAAATTGTGAAAGCGTGGAATTTGTTAAGAACAACACACTAGGGTTGTATGAAAAGTCCAATCTTTGAGTTTACCCCACCAGACATTCAAAGCGTGGAATTTGTTAAGAACAACACAACAAGTGTGCATTTATCCTACCAGACATTTGTTTAAGCGTCCGAGGAGCCGCCGGCCGGTACTTAATTTCCCGGGCAACGCCGGGTACCCCAGCTAGTGTATTCATATTTACAAGCATGAAGCTTAGGTATAATGGCAGGTTTAATAATACGCCTCCGACCCCTCCATTCATACTCCTCGCCACCCCTCGTCCGGCCCGGCGTTCCAGCGTGGAGGCCGGCCGCGACCGCTCTCAGGCACCCTTGTCACTTCCAGCTGTTATTGAGTTCAGCGGTGCCGCCCTCGCCATACCCACGTGGGCGCCAACCTCTGACGCCACGCGGAAATTCCAATCAGCTGTACAGTTAAGCTGTTTCTCGGATTTACACCATATGTAGTTTATCCTAGACATGGTTGAATTTATCCTAAAAATCATACCAGAATCTCTAAGTTCTACTGGAATCTGGTTCCTACCAAATACCAGATTACTCTTTCCAGAAGTGACGTCACCATGGCCATAAGGCAACTTGAGTATACCCAGTATATACGAACCCTGTATAAAAGCACTGCAAAACATGGTGAGGACTCAAGAAGTGATGATCACTGGCGATGTTCTCTAGGAAACGTGTGCACTGTGCAGTGTTATCAGAGGCATCGACAAATCAGCAACAACTTTTCCCGTCGTTGATTGGTCTATGCTCCAGATCAAACTATGCATCTTGCACTCAAAACACCGCTATGCGTGTCAGTACACAAAGGCAGATCCAGAACTTTGTAACAGGGGGGGGGGCGGATTCCCCCCCCCCCCCCTCATGTTTTTCGCAGATATTTCCAGAACGGCTAGGAGCAGGCCCATACAATTTTGGGACTTTTCATAGAATTGAATACCGCATTTGGATTCAAAATTTTGAGTTCTTAACCTGAACAGAGGCGGTTCCAGAGCCCAGTTTTGGGTGGGTTCGGAGGCGACATTTGGCGATAATACGGAAATGCGATCTTCACGGTTTCTTCCTAACTGCGTCAAGTATAAATGAGTTACATCGGTTTACAATGATTGCAAAAAGTGCAAATTAGTTGATGTTAATGAAATATCACAAAAATTGCATGGCAGATGCGGTTTCAGGGGCTTGAAAAGGGGGGGGGGGGTTCCAGGAAGTATTCAATGCTTGGCGGGAAGCCAATAGATCGATGTAAGGGGCATTTATAGCTATCAAGATGTAAAAGATAGCTTCTGCTTCCATTATTTGCATAATTTATTACATATAAAGTTTCAGGGGCGTGTTCAGGAACATGAAAAGGGGGTGACTGGCATGGAGATGACGATAAGCCAGCGATAACGGCGCAATAGACGTTTATCTTATAATGATATATGCACATATGAGGCCAGAAAAGGGAATAAAGTCATTTTTGGCAGAGGCGCGCTCAGGAATGGAACAAAGAGGGTCATATTATTGCAAAGAAACTAAGAGGCATGGGCGTACAATGACATAACATACTGCAGTTTTCGGATAAAACACGCACCACAGGCTACTCTACGAACGATTATAAGATAATAGGCGAGTCCAGGTAGGGTAAAAAGGGGGGGGGGGGTAAGCAATGTCAATTGAAGTTGTAAGTGAAATAGTCACTGTTGACTAGTTAGTATCATAATAGCGGATAATATACTTATCAAAAGGTCTTGCGCCGGCCCAGTTTGGATCCTGGATACGCCTATGATGAAGTACAACATGCAAAAAGGAACTATCTACGATCAGTAACATATTTATAGTGCTGGGTAGCAACTTGTCTGCGGTTAATATTTTTTTCCCAATTTACCTCCCTTTTTCACTAACCTGGTACCGCCTATGGCAAAACATATGCTGTATAACTGTTTTGTCTAATGCCACAATCACATACCATTTAATTTATCAAAAAAATAACATAAAAAATGGTTTTATTACGCATTTACTTCACCCCCATATTGAGTGACCTGCACATGCCTATGATTTTTGAATTTTCAAACGTCACCGTCATATATCAATTTCCAATTCAACCTCTATCGATACCTATTAATTGAGTTAAAATCGGTCGATAAACATGAAAGCTATGTTGGATCAAAAATACCAATAAAATTTGTAGTTTTTGCCCCCTATCCAAAATTTAGATATTTGTTTATTATTTAGAAATGTAGATCGTGTTGAGAGGAACCAAACACCGTTTCATTTTTGAAAATCGGACTGGTAGATCTCGAGATCTCCGGGGGGGGGCGGAATCCGCCCCCCCCCCCTGTTAAAAATAGGGGTAGCCAGGAGCCTGTTACAAATAGGGTTAAAGAAAATGTCATTTTCGATCTTTACTGAATTGCGTTTGCAATTTCCTTTAACCCTCGCCCTACGGGAGCTTTTTCACCTTCGCCCTACGGGGGCCTGACAGGCCCCCTGTTAACTTCCAAACTAAGCAACTTAGAGCAATACGGTAAGAACCAGCACGTTGCCTCTCATGAGAGGAATCTAAAAGTATGCGATTTTTAGGTTTCAGGTCAATGGGTGACCTTCCAGGTCAAGTGAATGACATCGGATTTACCACGTCCAGAACAGCGATTTTGCTCTTCAGAAAACCTCAAAATTATAAATTGATAAATTTAAATAAAAATGCATGTTCCTAGACAAGTTTGGCTCAGAAATACAGAATTATTTGTTCGTATCTTGTCAAAAAAAAGTCAAAAAAGTAATTTACAAAAATGTCGTATCAGTTTCTTACACTTAGGGAGCCATCACTCAGTCAAAAAATAAGATATTGCTTCGAAATTTGGTATGGATATTGTCCATAATCAGTTCTCTGACATATATTTCGGGTTTTCTAACATCTTTCAAAATTGTGATTCTGTGGGAATTTGTGTAAGTAAAAATATCATATTCTTTTTTGCATTTTAGAGGTCAAAACCCAAAATTGTGAAAATCCGAGATTTCCATTTTAAAGAGAATGTCATTTTCTATCTTTGGTGAATTGTGTTTGCAATTTGCTTTAAAACTCTATTTTCTACGATTTTTCAAATATCTATCGTTTTTCCACCAACATGACGTCATCAAAACATGATTTGTTCCCAAAATTCTGGACCAATTTCAAATAAATATTTACAGCATACGTATGATTGTTGTAAACTCAGCTACTGAAAATTTCAGCAGGATGCGCCATATGTGCAAAAGTTATTCAAGAAAAACCTCAGGGGGGGGGCTGTCAGGCGAGGGTTAAAAGGGTAGGGCGAGGGTTAAAACTCTGTTTTCTACGATTTTTCAAACATGTATCGTATTTCCACCAACATGACGTCATCAAAACATTATTATATACCAAACCACTTAACCAATTTCAATTAAATTGTTACAGCATACGTATAATTGTTGTAAACTCGGCTACTGAAAATTTCAGCAAGATGCACCGCATGTGTAAACAGTTATTCAAGAAAAACCTTAGGGGGGGGGGGGCTGTCAGCTCCCCGTAGGGCGAGGGTTAATGCAACAAACACTGTGGCGCCGCGCACTCACCAGACAAGACTCGTCCACCGGGCCGCTCCGATCCGCCGCCCAGTCTGCCCGCCCCAGGGCATGACCCGACCGAGCAGGGGCGTCTCCAGCCGCGCAGTTGACGGCGGTCGGGACTCGCACAGGGGCGACTCCAAGACGCTCGGCTCACGGCGGCCGAACTCCGCGATCCCGACGCAATCCCACACTTTCCCCCTCCTGCTCCTCTTGATTAACTTCTTGCCTTCTGTTTCCCCTCCCCACCCACATTGCCCTTTCGGGCACTACTGCGTCCATTCACCGGCCGGCCACCTGGCCGGCGTCCGGCGCTGCCTGGTGCTCCGCCGTACGGTGGGTGGCGCTTCCGTAGCCGCAGCTGAATCTTCATCTGAGCTATCCTGTGCTGAGCTCTCATCAGCTGACGTTGTCGAGCCTAGCTCAGAGCCGTCTTCTGAGCTTCCCGAGGAGCATGCAGAGTTCACTACTCTCGGGTGCGGCACGGGTGGCGCATCGACTCCAGCCCTCTCCGCTTCCCCTCCTGAGGACCCCTGCTGGTCCTGACCTGTTGCCTGCTGCTGCAGACGTTCATCTCTCGCCATAAAGGGCTTCAGTTGATCGTGGTGCCTGACATATCGCCGGCAGAAGTTGTCCTCTCTCTTGATTTGGTAAACGTTCCCTTGTCGGCAGGCTATTACAACATACACAGTGTCCCAGCGCGGCTGCAACTAACTCGGAAGTCCCGATTTCCTGGGAATACACATGGAAACTTTGTCCCCGACCTTGTAGCTCACCCGATTGGCGCCTTTCTCACTCTTCTCCTTCCGCTGCTCCTTCAACTTTTCCTCTCGAGCGAACACTCCCTCATGCGCTTTGGACAGCCTCTCAATCAAGTCCAGAACCCATGAGCTCCCGTCAGGTGGCCGGCCTGAGGGCTGCACAGACTCCGTCAGGACTGGCGCTCTCGCCGCCCGACCAAACTGCAAGAAGAACGGTGTGTGCCCTGTCGTGCTGTGCATGGATGTCATGTACTGGAAACGAATCATCGCCAAAAAATCGTCCCAATCACCACCTCGCTCCTGTACCGTCCTCCTGAGGAGTGATCCCAGTTTGATTACATATTTCTACTGCCCCGTTACTCTGAGGGTGAAAAGCGCTGATTTTATTTTTGTCGAGGCCTACCGCCTGAGAGAGGGCAGTCATGTACTGATTGTCAAATTCGAGCCCACGATCGGTGAGGAGAGATTCGGGAAGCCCATGCCGATAGAACACCTGATCAACGAGAGCTTCCGCTACCGTCTTGGCCGAATTGTTCGGGAGAGCCACCAGTTCAATGCCTTTCGTGAACAAATCGAGCGCTACCAAAACATAGCGGTTTCCCTTCTTCGTACCTGTTGCACCTAATGGGCCCATCAAATATAACGCCACATGCTGCCATGGCTCTGTGGGCTGCGTCATGACTGATAATGGGGCACGGAACTTTTTTGGAGGATCATTGGACTTGGCACAGGTAACACAGCTTCGGCAGTAGTTTCGTACGTCGCCTCTCATCCCAAGCCATCCATACCCGTCCTGAATCAGCAGCTCTTCTGTCTTTTTTGTCCCAAAATGTCCCGCCTCATCATGCCTCATTCGTAGTGCAAGTATAATCAGTGTCTCCGGTAACGGCACTATTTCAACCCGCTTTCTGGTACTGATCAGGACACCGCTTTCCGTTTTGAGCTTTATTTTCCACCCAAACCTCTTCCACTTCCTGGTCGCTGGCCCATCTGTCCTCTTCAGTCGAACTTCTTCGAACAACTTCTTCAGCTCGCTGTCCTCCAGCTGTGCCTTGAGGATGTCCTCTTCGCTGCGTGTCTGGAACACCGGTTTCTCCTCCTGCGTGGCACACACAGGCGCTCTGGATACAGCATCAGCATGAGGGTTGTGCTCGCCCCTCCGATACTCAACCGTGAACTCATACTCTCCTATCTGCTCGAGCCAGCGAGAGTATCGACCCCGGGGATCTCTCGTTGTCTGCAGCCATGTCAGGCTGCGGTGGTCGGTGAACCAGCCGAATGGCTTACCGAGCAGGTACGGTCGGAACCTGCGAAGGGCGAAAATAAATGCGAAAGCCTCTTTGTCGCGGATATACCAATTTTTCTCATTTTCTGTGAATGCCTTGGAGGCAAAACAGACGGGACGATCTCGACCCTGTTCATCTCGTTGCGACAAGATACAGCCAAGCCCCAGATCCGAGGCATCTGTGCTGACTTCAAATCCTCTTTGCATGTCTGGAAACTGAAGTACAATATTCTCACAAAGAGCGTTCTTGAGCTGTTTGAAGGCCTCAGTATGCTTCTCGTTCCAATGGAACTTTGCCTTTCCCGATATCCGATTCAGGGGAGCCGCTAAACATTGCAGTTCTGCGACGAAGTCTGTATAATACGTGCAAAGACCTAAAAACGATCGCACTTCTTTCGTGGAAGAAGGCCTCGGCCAAGATTTGATGACCTCTAACTTTTCTGGATCAGGTTCAATGCCTTCGCCCGAAACGAGATGCCCCAGGAACCGGAGCTTGCGACGACACGGCACCACCTTCTGACTCTTCACAGCCAGCCCTGCTTCTCGCAGAACCGGAGCTTGCGACGACACGGCACCACCTTCTGACTCTTCACAGCCAGCCCTGCTTCTCGCAGAACCGGAGCTTGCGACGACACGGCACCACCTTCTGACTCTTCACAGCCAGCCCTGCTTCTCGCAGAACCGGAGCTTGCGACGACACGGCACCACCTTCTGACTCTTCACAGCCAGCCCTGCTTCTCGCAGAACCGGAGCTTGCGACGACACGGCACCACCTTCTGACTCTTCACAGCCAGCCCTGCTTCTCGCAGCCGCTCCAGGACCGCGCGGAGAAGTGACAAATGCTCTTCAGTGTTCCGGCCACCCCCAGGAACCGGAGCTTGCGACGACACGGCACCACCTTCTGACTCTTCACAGCCAGCCCTGCTTCTCGCAGAACCGGAGCTTGCGACGACACGGCACCACCTTCTGACTCTTCACAGCCAGCCCTGCTTCTCGCAGCCGCTCCAGGACCGCGCGGAGAAGTGACAAATGCTCTTCAGTGTTCCGGCCACCCACGATGACAATGTATCCCAGGAACCGGAGCTTGCGACGACACGGCACCACCTTCTGACTCTTCACAGCCAGCCCTGCTTCCCGCAGCAGTGCCAGGACCGCGCGGAGAAGTGACAAATGCTCTTCAGTGTTCCGGCCACCCCCAGGAACCGGAGCTTGCGACGACACGGCACCACCTTCTGACTCTTCACAGCCAGCCCTGCTTCTCGCAGAACCGGAGCTTGCGACGACACGGCACCACCTTCTGACTCTTCACAGCCAGCCCTGCTTCTCGCAGCCGCTCCAGGACCGCGCGGAGAAGTGACAAATGCTCTTCAGTGTTCCGGCCACCCACGATCATGTCCAAATAAGCTGTCACCCCGTTTCCCAATAATCCTCTCAACACCTCGGTCATCAGCCTAACAAAGCAACTCGGAGCATTTTTCATTCCAAATGGCATGACCTTGAACTCCCATTGGTCGGTCACGGTGGAGAAAGCGGATTTCGAACGATCCTGATCTGCAATGGGAACCTGCCAGTGCGCCGAGTTCAAATCGAGTGTCGTATAAAGCTGCGATCCTGTGAGACTATCCAGACATTCCCGAACAGACGGCAGGTACGCTACTTCTGTGGCAGTTTTGGCATTAAGCTCACGGAAATCGACCGCAAAACGATAGCTCCCATCATTCTTCTTCACCATGAGCAGTGGTGCCGACCACGGGGAGTTGGACTTTTGAATGATGTCGAGCCGCTCCATTTTGCTTATCTGTCGCGCAACCTCACCTCGTAGGTGGTACGGCGTACGTCTCGCTCTCACCGCAATTGGGGGACTGCTACCAGTCTCGATCCGAAACTCTCGTATATTCGTACGGCCTAGCTCGTCGGCATCATTGGCGAACACGTCTCTGAATTCATTCAGCATTTTCTGGACCCTTATCTTATTCGCCTCGGGTACTTCAGCTTCGCCGAGGTCCACCTGCACGGGGCCGCACCTGTTTGGTCTCCGTTTCTGTTCTACACTTCCGATTTGGACGTCTCTCGCCTCTCCCAGAACAGTGTTTTAAAAAAGTTTGACGCACTCGTTGCTTGTGCTGCAAATCAACAGTGACATGACATTCTTCGGACAGCAACTTCGGACAGGACAAGAAAGACCCGCTGCCGTTGCCGGCCCTCACGCTTCGCACACAGCACCCGTCCAGCACACACCAGCCGATCTCCCGACGCCCGTTTCTCGCCCGAAGCCACCGGACCAAGATCTCCGATGTTCTCGACACGTGTGGTGGGACAATCAAGAAATCCGTCAACATCTGCATGCAAACTGCAAGGACACCGATGCGACCCCTCCGGCTGTCCACCTGCCATCACACCAGACCACCGCCGTCGAAACTCCACCGCCCACAGCCCTACAGGCTGATCGGCGACGTCGCCTGGCACCATCAAGTTGTCATGCCCGGATGTCCCACCACTAACACGACTCTGACGGCACACAACAACAAACGTGCCCGTCACAACCTCGGCGTACAACGGCTGCAAATTCCACCATGCTGGTCCCGGAGATCGTCTGTGTGCTGTGTACATGTGATGCCAAGAGGCCGCTTCGTGCAGTATGTTCATCGCGGTGTATTATTATCGGAAGTGTGGTATTGTGTCGCCTCCTATGGTCGGCTCACGGGGGAAGGTGAGGTAATGTGGCGTGGATAGTGGACGCGGTACCGTTACTCCCAGCACACCACGTGTCGCCGCCAGACGCCACGCCTGTCTCACATTGCACAATACCGCATACGCGTGCGATGTAGGCGGCGCCGTCACGAGACCGGTTGGGGTGACCGGGTCCGCGTCCTCATTTCCCAGTATATATACGCGCGCGCCGTACAGTAGTGATACACACTCTCTTCCCGGCAACGCTACCGTGTGTCTCAAGGCGCCACGTCGGTTGAGCACTGAAAATGCTCTTCGACACTCCTTACCGTTTTTGAAATACCAATTGTTGAAGCTACACAAGTCTTCATGGATGTGTTGTTTATTAGAAATCCGATTTATTGTTATCACTGTTATTTTGGTGACTTATCAGCGTTTTTAGAAAAAGTATTCATTTTGCATTTCAGATATGTCTTCAAAGTCCTATCCAAAGCACATAGGCGTAGGAACGGGGGGACCGGGAGGCCATTCCCCCCCCCCCCACACTTTTCAGGCTAGAGGGGCAGCAATGTTAACTGCCTCCCCCACCCCACTTTTGAACGACTTCTCCTCCTCCGATCACTGATATTTGTTCGATATGAATGCTTTAAATGTGCACAAATAATGATGAATTTATAACCCCGCAGTACCATAACCCACAAGTGTAAAACAGGGCGGCCGGAGAGGCCAAAGCCCCACTTTTTAGGGTGGGGATCCAACAATAGTAACTGCTCCCTTTTTTTTGAGCGATCTATAATTCTTCACTGATATTGGTTCGATATGAATGCCTTTTAAGTTGGCAGAATAATAATTAATTCACAACTTCACAATCATAGGCGTAGGAACGGTGACTGGGGGCCATGGTCCCCCACTTTTAGGCTTGGGGCCAACAATGATAACTGGCGCTCTCACTTTTGAGCAATCCTATCCCTCATTGATCACTGCTATTGGTTTGAGATGAATACCCTGAAGTTGAGAGAATAACTATTCATCCACGACCTCGCATAGAGAAGGGGGCAGGTCCCATATGCCCCACTTTTTAGCCTGGGGGACCCAAACAATGATAACTGGCTCCCTCACTTTTGAGCGATTCTACCTTCTTCGATCACTGATATTGGTTCGAGATGAATGCCTTAAAGCTGGGAGAATAATTATTGATTCACAGCCTCACAATCATAGGCGTAGGGAAGGGGGGCCGGTGCCATATGCCCCACTTTTTAGCCTGGGGGTCCAACAATGATAACTGGCCCCTCATCTTTGAGCGATTTCACCCTCTTCGATCACTGATATTTGTTCGAGATAAATGCTTTAAAGTTGGGAGAATAACGATGAATTCATAACCCCGCAATGCCATAAGCATACCTAAGAACCGCGGCCCGGGAAGGCCAGGGCCCAACGTTTTAGGTCGAGGGAGCCAACAATGTTAACTGCATCCCCCAGTTTTGAGCGATTGCTCCCTCTTACATCGCTGATGTTGATTCGGTAAGGGTGCCTTAAAGTTGTTATTTTTACACCTAATTTTTGTATAATTTACACCTAATTTTCAACCCTCAATATTAAAGCTCATAGACGTAGAAACTGGGGCCAGGGGACCAAGGCCCTACTTTTTAGACTAGGGCCAACGATATTAACTGCTCTCCCTACTTTTGAGCAATTTCCCCTCTTTAATCACTCGCATTGGTTCGGGCTTTAAAGTGCGGAGAAAACTGTGATTTCACAAACCCACAATAACAATCAATAGGCGTAGGCGGTGGAGGCTGGATGGCAGATGGTTATGTCCCATTTTTTTCAGCTGGGGGAACCAATGCCATTTGCCCCCCCCCCTATTTGAGCGATTTCTCGCTCTTCAATCACTGGTATCAGTTCGACAGGTTCGGGCTTTAAAGTTTGAAAAATAACATTTAATTCACAACCCCACACATAAGCGTAGGCACAGGTGGGGCCACCGGCCGGGGAGGAATGGAAATCCCCACTTCTAGGCTTGGAGATCCTTTTGAGCCGTTTCTCCCTCTTCGGTCGCTGGTATTGGTTAAATATCCGTCCGACCGAGTAAAGTCCGCCCCGTAGCTCAGTCGGGAGAGCGCTAGACTATATTATCCCCCCTCCCCCCTCCCCCGGCAACGTGGGTTCGAGTCGCTTCGGCGCTCGATATTTTGGTTCTGGTGGGGATGACCTGTGGCAGGTGGCAGCGGCCGCATTCAAGGTCAGAAGAAGCCATTGTGCCGGGCGGCATATTTGGAAAAGTCAAGTACAAAATCCAGACCTATCATACTCCGAGAGCCATAAATCAGTCAAAAATATAGGCATTGCTTTGAAATTCGGTTTGGGCATCGTTCATACATCTTTCTATAATATATATTACAATTGTGTATTATGTTTGAAAATTTATATATTTTTTTTCTCTCCACAAAATAAAATTTTCAAACATATTTTTACAAAAACGGAATATATATTGGAGAACGAAGTATGGACGATGCCCAAACCGAATTATAAAGCAATATTTATATTTTTGACTTATATATAGTATGATAGGTCTGGATTTTGTATTCGACATTTCCAAATATGAGGCAGGGCGAATCTTTGCTATTGCGAACCCTTTAGATTCATGAACTTTTGGGTGATTAATCGTATTGATTCAATATAATTACTTAACTCGCGCCCCACTGAGGGTGTCAGAATCTGTCTCCTTCCCGAATTTTCTCAATAACTTAGAAACTGTTTGAGATATCAAAGCTAAACTGTATGCTGTTTATGCTACATCAATTTTATATCTTCCTTTCAAAAGTTTCATGAAGTCGGTCTACCACTTTGGGAGATAATGACATTCTAATGATGCCATGTCACGCCGTTTTTAGTGAAATAACGATAAATGTTTGCAAATTAACATAAATCGAGTTGTGAAGCAAATTGCAAATAACAAGCGCCAAAGGAAAGGAAATGGCATTCTCTTGAAAATGTGGCTATCAAATTTGTGAAAATTGAGTTTTTGCTCCCAAATAATTTAAAACCAATTTGGGGGAAGTTCCACAATATCAAAATTTTCAAAGTATTAAAATAACGGAATTCATATTTGAGGACCAAGCGTAGAAAACACATAAGTCTAATTTCAAACAAATTGGTCATGTTTAATTCACTTATGACTCCCCACGTATGACTAATTTGACCATTTCGCGTATGTTTTGGATGCGTCTTATTGCGAACCTTCAATTCCCGCCTTGCGCGTCTCGCTGCGATGATTAGTTCGGAAGAAAACGAGTGGGGGCAGAATCTGCCCCCCCCCCCCCCCTCCCCATGTGTTCGGCTGAAGACCCCAGCGGAGAGGGTTAACAGTTGTCAGAAACACAGAATTCACAACCCTAAATTGCCATGACCTATTTCGGATACTCGTCAACCACTTGCCGGATATTTTTTTAAAGTACATTTAGTCCGAATATTTGAATGGATGGATTTCTGGGATCACAACCCTATTCTAAGCAGAGCTTGTTGCGTGGGCCCTGACCCCTACCACCCGATGACGTACTTCCATTTTTCAACGGCAGAATTTAGTGGCGAATGCTTAACGTGCTCGAAGTTGGAACACGGTCCGCCCAGCTCCTGATTTCATCTTCTGACCTGTTTGCGGCCGCTGCCACCGACCGCAGGTCATCCCGGTCAGGAGCGAATATCGAGCGCAGAAGCGACTCGAACCCACCTTGCCAGGGTGGACGAATTTCCAGCCCGACGCTCTACCAACCGAGCTACGTGGGCGGAGATGAAGTGTGAGGTAGGCAAACGTATGTTTTGCCCCCTCCCCACCTTCTCACCCCAAACCGTTCTGGGACGTTGTGATTTTTGTTCCTGTAAGTCAAATACCTCCCTCCCCCCCCCCCCCCAACCAGTCAACGACTCTTTGTGTGCTGGCGAGCCGCCGCCGCCGCCACCCCCCCCTCCCCCCAGGGTCAACACATTTTCGCTGACGAAACGGAGCAAAATTTCCCATCCCAAAAACAACCAAACTTGAAACCTAGATCCGCCACTGAGGCTGCCCCCCCCCCCCCCCACCCCCACCCCCCCCCCCCCCCCCCCACACACACTTTTCAAAATGTTCCTACGCCTATGCCAAAGCATCTCATTTTTCATAACGCAGTCATTTGTAAGAGCCACCACGCTGCATTGCACCACACCACGCAGTAGAGCCACCACACCACGCAGTAGAGCCACCACACCACGCAGTAGAGCCACCACACCACGCAGTAGAGCCACCACACCACGCTGCATTGCACCACACCACGCAGTAGAGCCACCACACCACGCAGTAGAGCCACCACACCACGCAGTAGAGCCACCACACCACGCAGTAGAGCCACCACACCACGCAGTAGAGCCACCACACCACGCAGTAGAGCAACCACACCACGCAGTAGAGCCACCACACCACGCAGTAGAGCCACCACACCACGCTGCATTGCACCACACCACGCAGTAGAGCCACCCACACCACGCAGTAGAGCCACCACACCACGCAGTAGAGCCACCACACCACGCAGTAGAGCCACCACACCACGCAGTGGAGCCACCACACCACGCAGTAGAGCCACCACACCACGCAGTAGAGCCACCACACCACGCAGTAGAGCCACCACACCACGCAGTAGAGCCACCACACCACGCAGTGGAGCCACCACACCACGCAGTAGAGCCACCACACCACGCAGTAGAGCCACCACACCACGCAGTAGAGCCACCACACCACGCAGTAGAGCCACCATACCACGCAGTAGAGCCACCACACCACGCAGTAGAGCCACCACACCACGCAGTAGAGCCACCACACCACGCAGTGGAGCCACCACACCACGCAGTAGAGCCACCACACCACGCAGTAGAGCCACCACACCACGCAGTAGAGCCACCACACCACGCAGTAGAGCCACCATACCACGCAGTAGAGCCACCACACCACGCAGTAGAGCCACCACACCACGCAGTAGAGCCACCATACCACGCTGCATTGCACCACACCACGCAGTAGAGCCACCACACCACGCTGCATTGCACCACACCACGCAGTAGAGCCACCATACCACGCTGCATTGCACCACACCACGCAGTAGAGCCACCACACCACGCTGCATTGCACCACACCACGCAGTAGAGCCACCACACCACGCAGTAGAGCCACCACACCACGCAGTAGAGCCACCACACCACGCAGTAGAGCCACGACACCACGCAGTGGAGCCACCACACCACGCAGTAGAGCCACCACACCACGCAGTAGAGCCACCACACCACGCAGTAGAGCCACCACACCACGCAGTAGAGCCACCATACCACGCAGTAGAGCCACCACACCACGCAGTAGAGCCACCACACCACGCAGTAGAGCCACCATACCACGCAGTAGAGCCACCACACCACGCAGTAGAGCCACCACACCACGCAGTAGAGCCACCACACCACGCTGCATTGCACCACACCACGCAGTAGAGCCACCACACCACGCAGTAGAGCCACCACACCACGCAGTAGAGCCACCACACCACGCAGTAGAGCCACCACACCACGCAGTAGAGCAACCACACCACGCAGTAGAGCCACCATACCACGCAGTAGAGCCACCACACCACGCAGTGGAGCCACCACACCACGCAGTAGAGCCACCACACCACGCTGCATTGCACCACACCACGCAGTAGAGCCACCACACCACGCAGTAGAGCAACCACACCACGCAGTAGAGCCACCACACCACGCAGTAGAGCCACCACACCACGCAGTAGAGCCACCACACCACGCAGTAGAGCCACCACACCACGCAGTAGAGCCACCACACCACGCTGCATTGCACCACACCACGCAGTAGAGCCACCACACCACGCAGTAGAGCAACCACACCACGCAGTAGAGCCACCACACCACGCAGTAGAGCCACCACACCACGCAGTAGAGCCACCACACCACGCAGTAGAGCCACCCACCACGCAGTAGAGCCACCACACCACGCAGTAGAGCCACCACACCACGCAGTAGAGCCACCACACCACGCAGTAGAGCCACCACACCACGCAGTAGAGCCACCACACCACGCAGTAGAGCCACCACACCACGCAGTAGAGCCACCACACCACGCAGTAGAGCAACCACACCACGCAGTAGAGCAACCACACCACGCAGTAGAGCCACCACACCACGCAGTAGAGCCACCCACCACGCAGTAGAGCCACCACACCACGCAGTAGAGCCACCACACCACGCAGTAGAGCCACCACACCACGCTGCATTGCACCACACCACGCAGTAGAGCAATCACACCACGCAGTAGAGCCACCACACCACGCAGTAGAGCAACCACACCACGCAGTAGAGCCACCACACCACGCAGTAGAGCCACCACACCACGCAGTAGAGCCACCACACCACGCAGTAGAGCCACCACACCACGCAGTAGAGCAACCACACCACGCAGTAGAGCCACCACACCACGCAGTAGAGCCACCACACCACGCAGTAGAGCCACCACACCACGCAGTAGAGCCACCACACCACGCAGTAGAGCCACCACACCACGCAGTAGAACAACCACACCACGCAGTAGAGCCACCACACCACGCAGTAGAGCCACACACACCACGCAGTAGAGCAACCACACCACGCAGTAGAGCCACCACACCACGCAGTAGAGTCACCACACCACGCAGTAGAGCCACCACACCACGCAGTAGAGCCACCACACCACGCAGTAGAGCCACCACACCACGCAGTAGAGCCACCACACCACGCAGTAGAGCCACCACACCACGCAGTAGAGCCACCATACCACGCAGTATAGCCACCACACCACGCAGTAGAGCCACCACACCACGCAGTAGAGCCACCACACCACGCTGCATTGCACCACACCACGCAGTAGAGCCACCACACCACGCAGTAGAGCCACCACACCACGCAGTAGAGCCACCACACCACGCTGCATTGCACCACACCACGCAGTAGAGCCACCACACCACGCAGTAGAGCCACCACACCACGCAGTAGAGCCACCACACCACGCTGCATTGCACCACACCACGCAGTAGAGCCACCACACCACGCAGTAGAGCCACCACACCACGCAGTAGAGCCACCACACCACGCAGTAGAGCCACCACACCACGCAGTAGAGCCACCACACCACGCAGTAGAGCCACCACACCACGCTGAATTGCACCACACCACGCAGTAGAGCAACCACACCACGCAGTAGAGCCACCACACCACGCAGTAGAGCCACCACACCACGCTGCATTGCACCACACCACGCAGTAGAGCAACCACACCACGCAGTAGAGCCACCACACCACGCAGTAGAGCCACCACACCACGCAGTAGAGCCACCACACCACGCAGTAGAGCAACCACACCACGCAGTAGAGCCACCACACCACGCTGCATTGCACCACACCACGCAGTAGAGCAACCACACCACGCAGTAGAGCCACCACACCACGCTGCATTGCACCACACCACGCAGTAGAGCCACCACACCACGCAGTAGAGCCACCCACACCACGCAGTAGAGCCACTCACCACGCAGTAGAGCCACCACACCACGCAGTAGAGCCACCCACACCACGCAGTAGAGCAACCACACCACGCAGTAGAGCCACCACACCACGCAGTAGAGCCACCACACCACGCAGTAGAGCCACCACACCACGCTGCATTGCACCACACCACGCAGTAGAGCAACCACACCACGCAGTAGAGCAACCACACCACGCTGCATTGCACCACACCACGCAGTAGAGCCACCACACCACGAAGTAGAGCCACCACACCACGCAGTAGAGCCACCACACCACGCAGTAGAGCCACCCACCACGCAGTAGAGCCACCACATCACGCAGTAGAGCCACCACACCACGCAGTAGAGCCACCACACCACGCAGTAGAGCCACCACACCACGCAGTAGAGCCACCACACCACGCAGTAGAGCCACCACACCACGCAGTAGAGCCACCACACCACGCAGTAGAGCCACCACACCAAGCAGTAGAGCCACCACACCACGCAGTAGAGCCACCACACCACGCAGTAGAGCCACCCACCACGCAGTAGAGCCACCACACCACGCAGTAGAGCCACCACACCACGCAGTAGAGCCACCACACCACGCAGTAGAGCCACCACACCACGCTGCAGAGCCACCACACCACGCAGTAGAGCCACCACACCACGCTGCATTGCACCACACCACGCAGTAGAGCAACCACACCACGCGGTAGAGCCACCACACCACGCAGTAGAGCCACCACACCACGCAGTAGAGCCACCACACCACGCAGTAGAGCCACCACACCACGCAGTAGAGCCACCACACCACGCAGTAGAGCCACCACACCACGCAGTAGAGCCACCACACCACGCAGTAGAGCCACCACACCACGCAGTAGAGCCACCACACCACGCAGTAGAGCCACCACACCACGCTGCATTGCACCACACCACGCAGTAGAGCCACCACACCACGCAGTAGAGCCACCACACCACGCAGTAGAGCCACCACACCACGCAGTGGAGCCACCACACCACGCAGTAGAGCCACCACACCACGCAGTAGAGCCACCACACCACGCAGCAGAGCCACCACACCACGCAGTAGAGCCACCACACCACGCAGTAGAGCCACCACACCACGCAGTAGAGCCACCACACCACGCTGCATTGCACCACACCACGCAGTAGAGCCACCATACCACGCAGTAGAGCCACCACACCACGCAGTAGAGCCACCACACCACGCAGTAGAGCCACCACACCACGCAGTAGAGCCACCACACCACGCAGTAGAGCCACCACACCACGCAGTAGAGCCACCACACCACGCTGCATTGCACCACACCACGCAGTAGAGCAACCACACCACGCAGTAGAGCCACCACACCACGCTGCATTGCACCACACCACGCAGTAGAGCCACCACACCACGCAGTAGAGCCACCACACCACGCAGTAGAGCCACCACACCACGCAGTAGAGCCACCACACCACGCAGTAGAGCCACCACACCACGCAGTAGAGCAACCACACCACGCAGTAGAGCCGCCCACCACGCAGTAGAGCCACCACACCACGCAGTAGAGCCACCCACCACGCAGTAGAGCCACCACACCACGCTGCATTGCACCACACCACGCAGTAGAGCAACCACACCACGCAGTAGAGCCACCACACCACGCAGTAGAGCCACCCACCACGCAGTAGAGCCACCACACCACGCAGTAGAGTCACCCACCACGCAGCAGAGCCACCACACCACGCTGCATTGCACCACACCACGCAGTAGAGCCACCACACCACGCAGTAGAGCCACCACACCACGCAGTAGAGCCACCACACCACGCTGCATTGCACCACACCACGCAGTAGAGCCACCACACCACGCAGTAGAGCAACCACACCACGCAGTAGAGCCACCACACCACGCAGTAGAGCCACCACACCACGCAGTAGAGCAACCACACCACGCAGTAGAGCCACCACACCACGCAGTAGAGCCACCACACCACGCTGCATTGCACCACACCACGCAGTAGAGCAACCACACCACGCAGTAGAGCCACCACATCACGCAGTAGAGCCACCACACCACGCAGTAGAGCCACCACACCACGCAGTAGAGCCACCACACCACGCTGCATTGCACCACACCACGCAGTAGAGCCACCACACCACGCAGTAGAGCCACCACACCACGCAGTAGAGCCACCACACCACGCAGTAGAGCCACCACACCACGCAGTAGAGCCACCACACCACGCAGTAGAGCAACCACACCACGCAGTAGAGCCACCACACCACGCAGTAGAGCCACCACACCACGCTGCATTGCACCACACCACGCAGTAGAGCCACCACACCACGCTGTAGAGCCACCCACCACGCAGTAGAGCCACCACACCACGCAGTAGAGCCACCACACCACGCAGTAGAGCCACCACACCACGCAGTAGAGCCACCACACCACGCAGTAGAGCCACCACACCACGCAGTAGAGCCACCACACCACGCAGTAGAGCCACCACACCACGCAGTAGAGCCACCACACCACGCAGTAGAGCCACCACACCACGCAGTAGAGCCACCACACCACGCAGTAGAGCCACCACACCACGCAGTAGAGCCACCACACCACGCTGCATTGCACCACACCACGCAGTAGAGCCACCACACCACGCAGTAGAGCCACCACACCACGCAGTAGAGCCACCACACCACCAACATGATTCATACCTTATAACTTTATTATCATAACTTTATTTTGTTTTTGTATATGAATTACAAAACTAATGAAATTGTTAATTTGCTTTTATATCCATAATCTACTTATTTGTTTAGCTTGCAAAAATCAGCTGAAAAAGTGGTACACATAGGCCTGTGTTGAAGGCCGGCACACGGCGCTACCAGAGGTCTAAAAAAGTGCAAACTTGACTACCCAGGTGGTGGACAAATAAGCCTGATCAGCAGCACTCCAGGGGACAAAAATCACGCTTCGATCGAAATATTTTCCTGCATTCAGTCCAGTTGGAAGGATATTCGCCGTATTTGCCTGCAAGTGCGATCGCTCGGTCCGTTTGCGAGTATGCGGTGAAAAGTTGAAAATAAAGGGAAAACTTCATGTTCGGGCACAAGTGATGTCACAACATGAAGTGTTATGGTGCTACTATTAAGTAAAGGGATATTGGTGCTACCATACCAGCTTGGTGCTATTTGCGATTTTGCTATTTGCGCAAGGCCTGGGAAATAATAATTATTTCTCCTTTTTAATTTGTCGGTATTTCCTGTATATAATGTGTGGTAAGATAGTATTGTATGACATATAAATGAAATACAACTAAAGTGGATAGGATATTCTCATATCAGTATCAGAATGTTATTAAACCTTGCCTCTTAGTATGGAAACGACTCTGAATATTGGAGGTTTCAGTTTCATCTCTATTCAGCCATTGCAGCGATTCACTGCGCACTCGTGTGTGCAGCGAATTTGGTTTGGAGTGTGCGGGTTGTTCATGATAGGCTGGTGTTGTTAGTGGTATATTTAACTTGCCGTGAAGGAACTTGATTTCCCAACATCCAGGGGAACAAGCGAAGATAACAACGCCACTGACACAATCAGGCACGTAGCCAGGATTTCGTCCAGGGGGAGGGGGCGCCCCGAAAGGGCCCCTTCCCGAGCGTTGAAAGGGCCCCTTCCCAAGCGTTGAAAGGCCCCCCCCCCCCAAAAAAAACGCATGAAAAGGCACGTTAAAAGCTGGAAAATGCAGTATGGCAGGCATGGCATGGGCCATACCAACGTTTAGGAGCTGGAGTTAGCAAACTGCCACATCAACTTTTGAACCAGCGACACGAATTTGGAATCAGCTATACCAACTTGGAATATTTTTTTAAGCTCAAGACCTGGAACTCTTAAACAAATTGCGCCGCGGAGCGGCGCGAAAATTTTGATTATTATGTCCTGGGTTGCTTTCTCATCAATGCGTCGCATTGCGTATGGTGCGGACCTCTAAAATTGCAATATTGTGCGTTTAAAAGTGCGGGGAAAAGGTGATAAAATGAACTATTTTGCCCAATAATATAGGAAAGTAGCAACATAACACATAAATGCGCCGAGAAACTGACCGATTTTTTCCTAACCCGCATATAATTGAATTTGTAGTTAAATTGCGTCGCGGAGCGGCGCGAAAATTTTGAGTTTTATTCCCTGTACAACTGTATTCTTACTGTTGAAAGGCCCAAGGTCCCTTCAGATCGTCTAGGGGCCCCTCTGACTTTTCTACGCCCTTCCGACCTGTTCAGGGACTCATCTGGGATCCGCGAAGCGAAAAGACATGATGTAGAGTGGGTGATATATATATATATATATATATATATATATATATATATATATATATATATATATATATATATATATATATATATATGTATGTATGTATGTATGTATGTATGTATGTATGTATTTGTGTAGGCTTGATAACGAGAAGAAAACATTCAGCACACTCAAACAGCGAGTCCAGATGGAAAAAAACTATAGCTATATATATATATATATATATATATATATATATATATATATATATATATATATATATATATATATATATATATATATATATATATATATATATATATATATATATATATATAGATATATATATATATATATATATATATATATATATATATATATATATATATTTATATATATATATATATATATATATATATATATATATATATATATATATATATATATATATATATATATAGATAGATAGATAGATAGATAGATAGATAGATAGATAGATAGATGGATGGATGGATGGATGGATGGATGGATGGATGGATGGATGGATGGATGGATGGATGGATGGATGGATGGATGGATGGATGGATGGATGGATGGATGGATGGATGGATGGATGGATGGATGGATGGATGGATGGATGGATGGATGGATGGATGGATGGATGGATGGATGGATGGATGGATGGATGGATGGATGGATGGATGGATGGATGGATGGATGGATGGATGGATGGATGGATGGATGGATGGATGGATGGATGGATGGATGGATGGATGGATGGATGGATGGATGGATGGATGGATGGATGGATGGATGGATGGATGGATGGATGGATGGATGGATGGATGGATGGATGGATGGATGGATGGATGGATGGATGGATGGATGGATGGATGGATGGATGGATGGATGGATGGATGGATGGATGGATGGATGGATGGATGGATGGATGGATGGATGGATGGATGGATGGATGGATGGATGGATGGATGGATGGATGGATGGATGGATGGATGGATGGATAGATAGATAGATAGATAGATAGATAGATAGATAGATAGATAGATAGATAGATAGATAGATAGATAGATAGATAGATATATATATATATAGATATATATAGATATATATAGATATATATAGAGATATATATATATATATATATATATATATATATATATATATATATATATATATATATATATATATATATACATATATATATACATATATACATATATACATATATACATATATACATATATACATATATACATATATACATATATACATATATACATATATACATATATACATATATACATATATACATATATACATATATACATATATACATATATACATATATACATATATACATATATACATATATACATATATACATATATACATATATACATATATACATATATATATATATATATATATACATATATATATATATATATATATATATATATATATATATATATATATATATATATATATATATATATATATATATATATATATATATATATATATATATATATATATATATATATATATATATATATATATATATATATATATATATATATATATATTTATATATTTATATAAATATATATATATATATATATATATATATATATATATATATATATATATATATATATATATATATATATATATATATATATATATATATATATATATATATATATATATATATATATATATATATATATATATATATATATATATATATATATATATATATATATATATATATATATATATATATATATATATATATATATATATATATATATATATATATATATATATATATATATATATATATATATATATATATATATATATATATATATATATATATATATATATATATATATATATATATATATATATATATATATATATACATATATATATATATATATATATATATATATATATATATATATATATATATATATATATATATATATATATATATAATACAAAGAGGGCTTACTCTACAGGAAAAAATAAAATCGGATCTTTCGGGTATATTGTAGCACCCTGACGAAGGGGGTTACAATATACGCGAAAGCTCCGCTTTTAATATTTTGTATTGTGGAGTAAGTCCTCTTTGTATTTCATCTTCATCTGCGATCTCTACGTGCTTTGACCCTTCCGGTCTCACCAGAGACTCCTCTGACCTTCCAAGGAGCCCCTCTTGTGTGTCAAGGGGCCCATTCGGCCTGTTCAGAGGTCCTTCCGACCTGGCCAGGGACTGCACTGGCTGCTTTGTCGCCCTGCCGACATGCTCAGGGGCAGGGGCGGCGAATTGCGGGGCGCAGGGTACCCAAAATCCCCCCTCAAATGAAAATCCTGGGGAGGGGAAAGGTCATGTTGCCCCAGATTGAGCAGGCTAAAATCTTGGGGGGGGGGGGGGCAAAACTACCCTTTGCCCCCAGGATTTTCGACTGGGGAGAATTTTGGGTACCCTGCCCCCACAATCCGCCGCCCCTGCTCAGGGGCCCCTCCGACCTGCCCAGGGGCCCCTCCAGTCTGGCTAGGAACTCATTCGGCATGTTCAAGGGGCCTTCCGACCGGCCAAGGGACCCTTTCAGTCTAGCCAAGGGCCCCTCTGACTTGCCCAGGAGCCCCTCCGATCGGCCCAGCGACTCTTCTGGTCGACCTGCGCTGGCTGCTTTGTCGCCCTTGCCGACATGCTCAAGGGCCCTCTGACCTGCCCTGGAGCCCCTCCGTGCTGGCCAGGGGCCACTTCGGCATGTTCAGGGACCCTTTTTACCAGCCCTGGGGTCCTTTCGGTCTGATCAGGGGCCCCTCCGATCTGCGCAGGGGTCCTTTTAACTTCCCAGGGGCCCTCTGGCCTCTCCAGGGGCCCTTTAACCTTCTAAGGGGCCCTTCCGACCTAGCAAGGGACTGCACTGGCTGCTTTGTCGCCTTGCGACATGCTCCGAGGACCCTCCGACCTGCCCTGGGGCCCCTCCGTGCTGGCTAGGGGCTCATTCGGCATGTTCAGGGGCCCTTCTGACCCACCTAGGGGCCCTTTAGGTATGATCAGGGCCCCTCTGACCTGCACATGGGCCCTCTTAACTTCCCAGGGGCCCTCTGGTCTGTCCAGGGGCCCTCCAACCTGCTCAGGGGCCCTTATGACCTGGAAAAGGACTGCGCTGGCCTATTTGTCGCCCTGTCGACATGCTCAGTGGTCTCTCAACCTGCCCAGGGGCCCCTCTGTGCTGGCTAGGGGCCCATTCGACGTGCTCAGGGGGCCCTCTGACCCGCTCAGGGGCTCTTTCGGTCTTGCCAGGGGCCCCTCTGACATGCACAGGGCTCTTTTGAACGTCCAAGGGGCCCTCTGGTCTTCAGAGAGGGCCCTGGTGGCCCTAAAGAGCCTCTGCAGTCCGCTAAACTCTCTAAAGACCACGCTTCGTGTAGTAAAGAGCCTATGATACCGCGCTTTGCGCGGTCTCGTCGGCCCTTTTCGGCGCGCGCAGCGCGCCGAAAAGGGTCCTCGCGCGCCAAAAAGGGCCCTCCTGGCCTCTGTGGGGGGGGGGGGGGGGGGGGCGCCCCCCCCCCCGCCCTCCCCTTGGCTACATGCCTGGACACAATGGCTAGAAGAAGCACCTAGAGTGGTAGGTGTACGGTTGATATAACGGTTGAGAGCGCCTGGGAGAGGCAGCCGCCGTGCCCGACGCTCCGGCTCTTCCGTATATCTTAGTGGTTTTAAGACACCGGCAAGCCTGTGTGATGTGTGTATACTAGGCAAGTGGACGCGGTGGATACGGTGCTATAGTTTTTTTTTCCATCTGGACTCGCTGTTTGAGTGTGCTGAATGTTTTCTTCTCGCTATCAAGCCTACACAAAATGGATCACGCCCGGACGTCCGTTTTTCTACCTCTTCTGGAAGACCTAGAATCTCTATCGCCAGCTGTTCACCATCCGCCGTCGAGACCGACGGTAGATATCTACCGTCGGTCCCGATGAGTGGCCGGCCCGGCCCGCGCCGGGGTGTTGGGGGACGCGCCCATGGCCGAACCGACCATAAATATCGGGCCAGAAGCAACACCCTCGGCCAGAGGCGTGATCAGGAACCAGCGAGGGAGGAGAGAGATGGTCGTCGGGATAATCACTGCTTCTATCGTACGAATGTCGCACGTTTTTTCGTACTGGTCTTCATACTTTGCATGCAAATATTGCAGGGGTGGTTAAAGGGAAGTGTGGACCTTAACATTAGGTTTTGAACTGAGATAGCAGAATTGTAGCTTGGATATATAAATCATATGATCCAATGTTCGTTTTGCTCAAAACTCTACCTCAACGGCTCTAGAGCAGACTTTCGAACGAACAGCCAAGGTGAATACCAGATGGGAGGTTTATACCAGATTGACTGATGACGTCACAGCATTATAGCCCAAAGAACGTGGCTCTATTTCGCCAAACATGGGGGCCTTGACAACTGCCGTCCGCCCCGCAGTTTTTGTCCCGCATGAGAATAGTGGTGTTCAGACTAGCATGCGCACGGTGTACATCAAGTTTGACCAATAAGCGATGAGCTGGCTCTAGCGAGCTCAACGGTGATTGGTCAAGCTTATTGTACACAGCACACCACGTCTTATTGAACACGGTTATAATTTATGCATTATTGTCACGGTAGATAACGGCGGCCGCGAATTCCTTGTG
The DNA here is from genome assembly GCA_036785665.1 of Chirona hameri. NCBI lineage: Eukaryota > Metazoa > Arthropoda > Thecostraca > Balanomorpha > Balanidae > Chirona > Chirona hameri. The sequence goes on from JAXIVJ010003028.1 coordinate 63,137, forward strand.
CATTTGTGGACAGTAATTATTGACAAGGCCGTAATCCGTATAATAATTCATAATCCGTCCCACAGGCCGGTGTTCTGGATCAGCACGTGCTGCCCAGCTGCAGAGGGCGGTGCGGACGTGCTGAGGCGTTGTAGTGGTCCGCCTCTCTATATCGCTGCTCCGCTGCGCGCCTGTCGCATGCATCAGCACGTTCTTGCCAGCACCTGGCCAAGGAGCGATGATGAGCTGGGACCATCGATCTCAGCGGATGACCGAAGAGCACCTGAGCTGACGATCTTCCATCCGCTCTGGGAGAGTTACGCAGCTCCAGTAGCCCCTCTGCGAACGCGTCGGTGTCGAGGTCGCCGCTGACGACCACCTTCTTGATAAGCCTCTTGACGGCTTTTACGGCTGCTTCAGCATGTCCGTTCGCCTGAGAGTAATACGGCGAGGACAGCAGCTGATGCTTGACAATCCACTTCGCCAGGAAATCTCTCGTCTTCTTGGCAGCGAACTGGGGTCCTCCGTCGCTCAGGAGCAAGACTCGGCACCCCAGTCGACGCGAACACCTGCCGCAGACTGGTCGTCAGCTGATGCGCTGACGCTGTCCGGCCCATGTGACAGACACAGGGCCAGCCTGACAGCCGGTCAGCGTACACCAAGTACGTGCGGCCAGCGTACTCGAAGAAGTCCACCAAGACGACCTCGAATGCTCTCGTCGGCAGAGGCATCTGGATGATCGGCTCCTTCTGCTGCTTCGGCAGATGAAGCCGGCACTCTTGGCAGGACTTCACGTTGGAGATGTCGTGGTCAATACCTGGCCAGTAGACCACCTGTCTCGCCCTTCTTTTAGTCCTCTCTTCTCCCTGATGACTGGCGTGCAGCTTCTGCAGAACTTCACGGCGGATGCTGCTAGGGACGACGATCCGCTGCCCGCAGATGACTAGGTCGCCGTCTACCGACAGTTGATCCCGCATGTTCCAGTACGGCCGGACCTGCGGGACGACATCTGACTTGTGGTCAGGGAAACTGCATGACAGCACTGCTTCTCTGAGACAGAATCTCAGGATCACGCTCGGACGCCGCGCGTAATGCTGACAGCGATGCGTCTTCGAACGGTGAGACAGATGTCCCGTCCTCTTCAACGTTGGTTACGGCGCGGATGATCATGCTGGAGAGCTGATGACCGATCTGCTTTCCGGCGGCTTCGTCTTCTTTCGCGGGCTTCTCCACGGGATGTCTCGACAGGGCATCCGGAATGGCATTCAGCTTGCCCTGGCGCCACGCTGATACGAAGTTGTAGGGCGCCAGGCACTCCGCAGTCGCTGGAGACGGGGATTAGCGATGTCCTGAAGGCTCTTGTCGTTCAAGATAGGGACGAGTGGCCGGTGATCGGTAGTTAGTTCAAACTTCTACATCCCTTGCAGGTAGATGGTGCACTTCTTCATGGCCCACACGATGGCCAGCATCTCGACTTCGATCACGGCGTATCTTGTCTCCGTGTCTGTCAGAAAGCGTGACCCACACTGGATCAGATGCCAGTCTCCCGCTTCATCTTGCTGCCTGAGGCAAAAGCCCAGGCCCTTTCTTACGTGCTGCATCTGTCTCCAGAACTGTTCTCCCGTGGGGGTCGAAGAAACTGAGAACCGGTGGCTTCACCAGCGCCGCCTTGACTTCATCAAAAGCCTTGATGTGTTCTTCAGTCCACAGTCACGCGTTCTTCGGACGCAGAAGCTGTCGCAGTGGCTCTGCAGCGCGTGCCACGTCCGGTGAGAACGCGCCCATCTGATGGACCAGTCCAAGAAAGGACCGGAGGTCCGTCAGACATTCTGGCTGGGGGAAGCCGGAGACTGCTGCCGTCTTCTTTCTGTCATGCGTGAAGCCGTTAGCTCCGACAGTGAACCCACAGAAGTCGACTGACTCCGCCGCGAAGACACACTTCTTCGGGTTTAAAGTGATCCCGTTGTCTTCACAGCGAGCGAGGATGGTCCAGACGTGCCTCAGATGGTCGTTGTAGTCGGAATCCCAGGCGATGACGTCATCAACGACCTTGCATGTCCGCGGCACGTCTCCTAAAGCCTGGTCACCTCTCTGGTTGTAGACGTCACCAGATGAGACCAGTCCCATGGGCGCTCTCCGGAACCAGAACCGGCCCCACGGTGTAATGAAGGTGGTGAAGTCCCGGTCTTCTTCTCTGACGGGAACTTGGTGGTAGCCGGCCTTCGCGTCGAGCTTCGTAAAGAACCGAGCTTCTGTACCGATGGACGCCACTGCGTTGTGCGTGCTTCTCACGGGATGCACAGGCCGCTTCACGAACTTGTTCAGCCTAGTGAAATCGACGGTCAGTCGACATTCAGACAACGTCCCGTCTTCTGACGTCTTCGGCACTGGCACCAGAGGGTGGCACCAGAGAGTAGGATGGTGCACTGGTTCGATGACTTCTTTCCGGACCATGTCGTCAAGCTGTTCCCGTACTTCATCGCGCCAACAGAACGGTATGGCGCGAAGGGCGCGGACCGCGAACGGGACGGCATCTTCTGTGAGCTCGATCTCCATCAGCCCGTCGGCCATCTCCCGCAGCGGACCGGATGCATCGAACACCCGCGGGAAGGCGGCCTTCATCTGGCTGAGGTGCTCCTGCTTCTCGTGGATCAGTGGTAATCCACGGCACGCAGCTCCAACGGTCTTCGGGCTCCACAGTGGCGGCATCTTCTGCGACGTACTCTTCTCAGCACACTGGCTGTCCTGGGATTCCGGTCTTGACTCCTGGTTGGCGGCATCTTCTTTTGAAGTGTAGACATCTTCCTCAGAGTCTTCATCGTCTTTAGCAGCTGCAGCTCTCGTCACAGTACGTATTTCCTGAGGGTAGTTCTCTGGGGGAATGCCGAGTTTGATGCTGTCGTGTCACGAGAGCAATGGACCGTTTAACATCCTGACGACTGCTGCCTCAACGGTGAGCTGGACGTGACCAAGCTGGAGAGTGAGGCTGCAGGTGCCGAAACACTGCATCTCCCGGTTATCCGCGCTGAGCAGTCTGGTCGTCATTGGCGCCAAGTCTCCCCGCTTGATGCCGAACTTCTCAGCACACCGCAGCGACACAGCTGATATCTCTGCTCCGGTGTCGGGCGTCCAGTGTGTTGTAGCCGTTCCACCTCCGTCTGGCCGGTAAAGCTGTAGCTGGACCCGTGGCGAGCCGCGCGCCGTCACGCCGCACCCTGACGTCGGGTACCAGCCTGGCACCCCGAGATGGCACGGACGTCGCCCGCTGTCCGACAAGGGACTGCATGTGTTGATCGCTTGCACGGCCCTGGCAATTCCGACTGGTGCTCCTGCCGCGCCTCTGTGGTTCAGCTGGCTGGCGCCGGCAGACAGCAGCAAAGTGTCCCTGCGCCTGACAGCTGTAGCATGTGCGTCCGACAGCTGGACATGCCTGCCCGTCCCGGTGGGCCGTCATGCCGCAGCGGGCGCACGTCTCCCATGGCACCGCTGCTGGCGGTGGTCGCTGCTCCCCGCTGTGCTGACCGTCGAAGTACTGACCGTCTGTCTCGCTGGTAGCTTGACAGCTTGGCCAGCGATGACGTCACAGGCTGCCGGATTGCCGACGTGCGTTCTCCGTCGCGCGGCAGATATCAGCCGCCGACTGCAGAGTCAGCTCAGGGAGCTCCAGTATCCGGCGTCTGGCGTCTTCATCCCGAATACCGACGACCAGCTGGTCTCGGAGTCGTTCGTCGATGCACAGCGTGCAGAAGTCACAGAAGGCTGCAGTTTCTTTCAGCGCACAGAGAAACTCGTCCAACGTTTCGCCTGGCTGCAGAACACGCGTGTTGAAATCTCGTCGATCGATGATTTTGTTACGCTGGCGACGTAGATGATGATGCATCGCATTGATGATCTCGTCGATCGCGGCGTCCGTCGACTGGGGCAGTCCGAACTTTACGATTCTGACCCAGTCGTCATCCAGTAGCGCGAGCATAGCAGCTCTCTGCTCCGCTCTCGATAGGTCGTCTAATCCCACCAATAGACGATAACCATCGAACTTATTACGCCACGCCTCAAACTCCCTCAAAGATGCGGACGCTATGAGCCCGGACCCGCCGAGTGTAGACGTGCTGCATGTGGCGGGCTGCCGAGAAAGACAGACACCTACGCAACATAACACTATGTCGCGGCCATGTTATGTTGCGTAGGTGTCAGTCTTTCTCGGCGGCCCGCGACATGCAGCACGTCTACACTGGGCGGGTCCGGGCTCATAACTGTATTCGTCTCAAACAATGCGGGGCAGCGCCAGCGCCACCACACGGACAAACAGCTAATCGCTGTGCCACAGGAAGTGTGACAACACTTTACCTTCAAAACATAACATCTCCCCTGGGGCTGAGGCTGCACTGCCACAAAACATAACATCTCCCCCCTCCCCCGGGGCTGAGGCTGCACTGCCACAAAACATAACATCTCCCCCTGGGGCTGAGATGTTATGTTAAGAACTCATCCGACATGTCCATGGGTCCTTCCGACCGGCCCAGGGACCGTTTCAATCTAGCCAGGGGCACCTCTGACTTGCCCAGGAGCCCCTCCGATCTGCCCAGCGACTCTTCTGGTCGGACTGTGCTGGCTGCTTTGTCGCCCTGCCAACATGCTCAGGGGGCCCTCCTCCTTGCACTGGGGCCCCTCCGTGCTGGCTAGGGGCCAATTCGGCATGTTCCGGGACACTTTTTACCCGCCCAGAGGCCCTTTCGGTCTCCAATCTGCACTGCCCAGGGACCCCTCCGATCTGCACAGGGGCATTTTGAACTTTCCAGGGCACCTCTGGTCTGGCCAGGGGCCTCCAGCCTTCTAAGGACCCTTCCGACCTGGCAAGGGACTGCGCTGGCTGCTTTGTCGCCTTGCGACATGCTCCGAGGGCCCTCCGACCTGTCCTGGGCCCCTCCGTGCTGACTAGGGGCCCATTCGACATGTTCAGGGGCCGTCCTGACCCACATAGGGGGCCCTTTCGGTCTGGTCATGGGCCCCTCTGACCTGCACAGGGGCCATTTGAACTTCCCAGGGCCCTCTGGGTCTGTCCAAGGGCCCTCCAACTTGCTCAGGGGCCCTTATGACCTGGCAAGGGACTGTGCTGGCTGCTTTGTCGCCCTGCCGACATGGTCAGGGGCCTATCGGCCTGCCCAGGGGCCCTGTGCTGGCTAGGGCCCATTCGACGTGTTCAGGGGCTCTCGGACCCGCTCAGGGGCCCTTTCGGTCTGGCCAGGGGTCCCTCTGACATGCACAGGGCTCTTTTGAACGTACAAGGGACCCTCTGGTCTTTCAGAGAGGGTCCTGGTGGCCCTAAAGAGCCTCTGAAGTGCTCTAAACTCTATAAAGACCACGCTTCGCTTGGTAAAGAGCCCATGATACCGCGCTTCGCGCGGTCTCGTTGGCCCTTTTCGGCGCGCTGCGTGCGCCGAAAAGGGCCCTCCTCGCCTCCATGGGATGCGGCCGCACCCACCCCCCCCCCTTGTCTACGTGCCTGCTCTCGCCATTGAGGGTCTCGAGTTTGTCGGGACACTGGTGGAGCTAACAGACACGACTGTGCCATGCGTCCTTCGCAATGTGACAACTGAACCCGTGTCGATCCCAAAACGTGCGGAGCTGGGTATTTTACAGGTGGGCTTCGCAGAGCTGCCGTCACCTGAGTCTGAGGCCGCCCAGCAGAGGGCGCCAGACATCTCTGCGTGCGTGGCCACTCAGTGCCAGTCGCTGACAGCTCAACAGCAGGAAGAGGTGATCTCACTACTGTCCAAGTATGAGAGTATTTTTGATGGCCACATTGGACACATGTATATCGTGACTCATTCGATCGATACCGGTGATAGTGACCCGGTGCGCAGACACCCCGCAGAGTTCCGCCTCATCTGCGAGCGGAGCTGAAAGCCCAAACCGACGAGCTGGTAAGGCAGGGCATTCTGGTGGAGTCGTTCGGAAGCTGGTCCTTCCCAGTGTGCCTGTTGAAGAAGAAAAATATTAATTCCGTATGTGTGCTGACCTCCGACGCCTGAATTCAGTTACAAAGGCCCCATCGTACCGGACTGGTTATTGATTCAACTCTGATTGAATCGATTGGAATCGTTCAATCAAAATCCCTTGAATCAAAGAAGAATCGATTCACCAACGGATTTTGTATTCATGAATCATGATTGAATCAAAACCCGCATAGAAACCAGGCTGGTTGAATAAAAAAGACTGTACAATGCTATTCCAATGGTGAGTCAAACGTGATTTGATTGAAAAAAAATTGATTCTTTGAATCGGAAAGAATCATTTTTCAAAATGGTTATCCATGAATCTAACGGCGACTGAATCATTCATATTCCAAAATGAACCGTGATTGAATCCTTCCAAAAAAAGGTGAATCAACAACCAGTCTGCATCGTACCCTATCCCAATGATGGATGACACGTTGGACGCGTTGGCCGGGTCCAGCATTTTCTGTACTCTGGATCTCAACAGCTGTTATTACCAGATCTCTGTCGACCCCCAGGACCAGCATAAGACCCAGATTGTGGCTCTGTTCGTAAGTCATTCGTTCACGAGGATGCCGTTTGGGGCCGTCGGGGCACCGATGACGTGTGCCCGTCCGCTCAATGTTGTGTTGGGTGACGTGACGGTTACTGAGTGCGTGCACTTTTGTGATGATGTGGCACAACTTTTTGCAGAGGTTCTGGAGAGACTCGAGCGCATGTTATCCCGGCTGTATGAAGCAAGTCTGAAAATTAACATCGAAAAGTGTGACCTTTTCCAGCAGTGTTATTATTTTAGCTCATGTGGTGTCTGATCAGGGCTTGAGTGTGAATCCGACCCAACTGTCAAAGGTGCGCGAGTGGCCCGTGCCGCGTACTCCGAAGGAACTGATTTCGTTTTTGGGTTTCGCCAGCTTCTTCAGGAAGTAAGTTCGGGATTTTTGTCTATGATTGCTGCAGGACGTTGTTTAAGCTGACCGTGAAGGATGCCAGTTTTGTTTGGAGTGATGCGGCCCAACAGAGTTTTGACTCGTTGAAGGTCTTGTGCGACGCGCCTGTGATCGCTCTTCCACAGTTTGGACCGGAGGCGGGTGAGTTCACACTGCGCTGTGAGGCCAGTGGAGAGGGACTGGGTGCTGTTTTGTTACAGTCGCAAGGCGGAGTGGAACGAGTCATTTTGTATGCCAGTCACAGATTCTGCAAGTCGCAGCGCAGCTACTCAACTACCAGGTTAGAGATGCTGACGTGTGTCACGTTTGTTGACCATTTTCGTCATATTCTGTTGGGGAAGAGATTTCGTTTAGTGACTGATCATGCCAGTCATGCCAGTGGCTGATCAACTTTCGCAATCCGTGTGGTATGCTGGTCCGCTCGTTAGAGCGGCTGTCGGAGTATGATTTTGAGTTGATTAATTGGCCCGGCTCTGAGAACACAGTGGCAGATGCACTGAGTCGCCGGCCGGCTGATCGCTAGGGACGTCGGGACACAGACGGAGTGTCCACGGAGTGATGGTTGTAAACGTGTGTCCACTGACTCGTGGTCTGTGAGTTTCATCCGCGGGGAGCAGGGTAAGGACCCGGCGATGGCGAAAATCATTAGGTGTATGTCCGCCGGTAAGCACCCCAGGAGACGCGACTTGTGCCCGGCAGCACGAGTATTGTTGCGCCAGTGGGACAGGTTCAGACTGGTTGATGGAGTGCTGTACCGCTGTTATGGACGGAGGCCGGGTGTTGTTGCGCCAGTGGGACAGGTTCAGACTGGTTGATGGAGTGCTGTACCGCTGTTATGGACGGAGGCCGGGTGTTGTTGCGCCAGTGGGACAGGTTCAGACTGGTTGATGGAGTGCTGTACCGCTGTTATGGACGGAGGCCGGGTGTTGTTGCGCCAGTGGGACAGGTTCAGACTGGTTGATGGAGTGCTGTACTGCTGTTATGGACGGAGGCCGGGTGTTGTTGCGCCAGTGGGACAGGTTCAGACTGGTTGATGGAGTGCTGTACCGCTGTTATGGACGGAGGCCGGGTGTTGTTGCGCCAGTGGGACAGGTTCAGACTGGTTGATGGAGTGCTGTACTGCTGTTATGGACGGAGGCCGGGTGTTGTTGCGCCAGTGGGACAGGTTCAGACTGGTTGATGGAGTGCTGTACCGCTGTTATGGACGGCGGCCGGGTGAGGATGCACTTCAGTTGGTGATTCCCGATAGTTTGATCGTTGGAGTGTTGACGTCACTTCACGCGGGGCCGACAGGAGGTCATTTCGGCGCTGATAAACTGACCGAGCAGGTTCGTTTGCGTTTGTGGTGGCCTCGTGTCGAGTCGTGTGTCCGTGAGTTTTGTCAGATGTGTGACCGCTGTGTTTCTCGCTCTACTCCGACCCCAATCCGAGGGCTCGAATGGGTGAATTGCGGTCTGAGGAGCGATTTAACACCATTGCCATTGATGTCTTGAGTGGGCTGCTGGTGACAGGACGCGGCATCAAACATTTGTTCGTGGTCACTGACCATTTCACGCGGTGGGTTGAGTGTTTTGCCGTGCCTGACATGAAAGCGAGCAGGTGGCTGATGTTCTCGTAAACGAGTTTATCGCCAGATTTGGGTGCCCGAGACGCATCCACAGTGACTGTGCGGCTACCTTCCAGAGTTAAATCATTTCAGAGATGTGTCGCCTCCTGAACATCGAGAAATCAAAGATTTCACCATACCACCCCGAGGGAAATTCAAAATGTGAACGTATGATGCGCACCGTACTTAACATGCTGTCCAAGTATTTAGATGACAACCACGATGAGTCGAGGGCGACGCCGCGGATTTTTGCCAGGGGTGGCAAAATTGATTGAGTAGGTACGGATGTATCCTCCACTGGGAAAAGTGTCACGGAAGTATAAAATGCATATAGACCTCGCGCCAAACAAGATTAAAACCCAACACATTTCGTCTTATTTTTGTGTTAATAATTAGCTGATATCTATTTTTGCAAGTTCTTCAAATATGTTTAGCACATATTATTTTGATACCGGAACCATACATCATTACTAGCACCCCCCGATTAATTCACTATGTATCGCGTTTTGCAGATGGTAGACGATTTATAATTAGCAAATCATAGCTTCTGTAAGTACCTACCTACCTATAATCTTGGAACTTAGTACGTTGAACAGGAATTGGGAGAAGAAACGAGAATGCAAGGCAAAGTGTGAATGTTGCGGTGGGTAGAGGTAAAATACTGAGTAAAGTCGAAGTATTTCGTTATAATTTCGTAATTGATATCAACAATAAAAATGCAAGTTTATTAACACGTGCACTGCCAGTTCTTCGTTGATTTCCGCCCCCTTCAGTATTTAATTAATAGCGGAAATACGGCAGCGCCGCTAAATTTGGCACAGCTGTTTTGGCATCAA
>JAXIVJ010003028.1:85000-87500 GCA_036785665.1 Chirona hameri
GAGACTACCGTAGCAGCGCCCCGTCACGTTGCCGACCTGCTGCTGCATGTTCAGCTCTGGATCCAAAACTACGCCAAGAATTTTGATTTTGGGTGCAGGTTTTAGTTCTGCGCCATCAAAGCTAACTTTGAAGTCCGAGGTTTTTTTTGAGTGATGACGCAGTTCCGAAAAGTATCAGCTCGGTTTTAGCGGGGTTTACTTTAAGACCACTGCTTCTGAACCATGCGGACAGAGCAGCGAGGTCGGCCTCCACGGCGAGACGCAGCCCGGTTAGGTCGGCTGACGTAGGTGGCGCGGCATGAATGAGTTGTGAGTCGTCAGCGTATGAGATGACAGATGCGCGACTGGGCAGATGACATGACAGGTCGTTGGTGAAGATGTTGAACATGATGGGTCCGAGTATGCTTCCCTGAATCACGCCATGGTTTACATCAGTGGTTGCGCCGCTCCCTACTGACTGGGTACGGTTCGAAAAATAGTCAAGAAACCAGTGCGATGAAATACCATACCAGCCCAGCCTGATGAATAACAGGTTGCGGTCCACACAATCGAAGGCTTTAGACAAGTCACATGACGTCAGGCATGCTACACGCCCCGCGTCTCTGTGGGTAGCTATCGTGCTGACCAGGTCAACGACGGCGCTCTCAGTGGAACGGTTGGGGCGATACGCATACTGAGTGGGTGACATGAGGCGATTTATAGACAAATATTCCGTCAGCTGAATACTAATTACTTAGCGAAACAACGGCGGCGCGCAGCGCCACCGGGTTTTGGCACACCTGTTAGGACATCAATTGCGCACACTTTGAGAAGAATAAAAATTGACCTAGGGTCATATCAGGTCAGGTCACCATGACCAGACCAAGGTCAAGCAACCCCACCTCCAAAAACGTTTTGCAGTTGTGCCAAAGCCAGAGTTTCTCACCGATCAGTTTGAAACTTACAGAGTGTCATGAGGGCATAAGTACTTACAATTCGTTAATATCGGAATTTCGATATCGGTGACCTAAGGTCAGGTGAATTTCGTGACCTCCCCATAATAGGGCAATCGTGAAATATTAAAATGCTTCCTATTTCAAGGATATGCATGATATTGGTCCAATTACTTCTGGAACATGTTATTATAGGATGTTCTTGATAGTACAAGTGTAAGTTTTGTTCAGTGACCCCTATGGAGTCATTTGAGGTCATCCGAGTTCACCATCACTTGTTTGTCAATAACTCGCGACATAATGGAGACAGAGAAGTAAAACTGACAGGAATGTGTTTGTCTCGTCGAGACACGTCTCCATATATGCATCATGACCTACTTGGGTCTTGACCTCAGGTCATGGTCACGTGACCTGTGGCCAAATTTTTAAGTTGACCTACCAAGGAAACCATGTATATCATTCGAAGCGCTTTGACGAGAAAAACACAATGGCGTAACCAGTTTTCCGTTAGCTTTATAAAGGCGGCCGCACACTAGGCCATTCGGCGCGCGATGTACTGCGACATTCCGCCTCGGAAAATCGCGTCGATACCGCTGAATATCGTCCTTGTTCCGGCGAATTCGGCGCCGTCTGCTCGCGAGATTCCGCCCCGCCGACCTACAGCATGTCGCAACCTGTGTATACAGCCTGTCACAAGATAAATTAATGATGGCCATTTTTCGACGAAGATGTAAGTTTAGAACCACGAAACTTGTATATAATAAATTTCACAGCGGCAAGAGCATGCTGTGCAAAATTTGTACCTCTGTCTTGCATATATTCGCCACTGTTAGCCTGATCAATTTGTTGTCCGCGGCTCCGCGGCGTTCAGTCCCGGGAAAAAGCTCGTTCGAATCAGCTTTTTTCCGCCGGTCCGCAGATGGCCGGCCGACGACATTCGTCCGCGATTTTTGACGTTTCGGCTGACGCGAAGGCGAAAAGTCGCTAAAGATGCGCGGAAAGTCGTAGCGATATCGCGACCTCCGCGCGCCGAATGGCCTAGTGAGCGGCCGCCTTAAGGGTAAAAGTAATTAGCGAACAACGGTTTTGCAAAAACAAAAACAGCATTTTCACCCTTTTTGACCTCTGGAGTCTCAAATATTGACCCCAGATCAAATTTGGGGACATCTTGTCGATTGCAAATTTCAATGGCTAGCGATCGCCTTTCCCCGTGTTTCTAGCTAGCATAGTTCCCGAGATATATGAGGAATTTTTGGAGCGAAGTCCTAAAACAGGAGAACAAAACGGGCAAATTTGACCTGCGATGACCTCTGGTGACCTCAATTTTGACCTGACCTAAACAAAATACTGAAATACTTTCGATAGAACTTGTATCAAGCTATCAAACGCCGTTTTCCGCTTGTCGCTACGTAGCGTAGTTTTCGAGATCTCACGGGGGGCGGCGGAAATCAACCCCCTGCAGTTCGTGTTCGGCGCAAACCCCTTGCAGTGCGCGGGATAAGGCAACGACAATGAATCTAATTGTAGAGCGCTCCTCCCAGTATGCCATAAGGCCACGGTCATGAATC
>JAXIVJ010003028.1:92500-99903 GCA_036785665.1 Chirona hameri
CCCCCTAGAGGCCAGGAGGGCCCTTTTTGGCGCGCGAGGGCCCTTTTCGGCAGACCGCGCGAAGCGCGGTATCATAGGCTCTTTACTACACGAAGCGTGGTCTTTAGAGAGTTTAGCGGACTTCAGAGGCCCTTTAGGGCCACCAGGGCCCTCTCTGAAAGACCAGAGGGCCCTTTGGATGTTCAAAAGAGCCCTGTGCATGTCAGAGGGCCCCTTTCAAGACCGAAAGGGCCCCTGAGCGGGTCAGAGGGCCCCCTGAGCACGTCGAATGGGCCCCCTGAACACGTCGAATGGGCCCCTAGCCAGCACAGAGGGGCCTCTGAGCAGGTTGAGAGTCCCCTAAGCATGTCGACGGCGACAAAGCGGTCAGCGCAGTCCTTTGCCAGGTCATAAGGGCCCCTGAGCAGGTTGGAGGGCCCCTGGACAGACCAGAGGGCCCCTGGGAAGTTAAAAGGGCCCTTGTGCAGGTCAGAGGGGCCCTGACCAGACCAAAAGGGCCTCTAGGTGGGTCAGAAGGGCCCCTAAACATGCCGAATGAGCCCCTAGCCAGCACGGAGGGGCCCCAGGGCAGGTCGGAGGGCCCTCGGAGCATGTCGCAAGGCGACAAAGCAGCCAGCGCAGTCCCTTGCTAGGTCAGAAGGGCCCCTTAGAAGGTTAAAGGGCCCCTGGAGAGACCAGAGGGCCCCTGGAAAGTTAAAAGGGCCCCTGCGCAGATCGGAGGGGCCCCTGATCAGACCGAAAGGACCCCTGGGCGGGTAAGAAGGGCCCTGAACATGCCGAAGTGGCCCCTGGCCAGCACGGAGGGGCTCCAGGGCAGGTCGGAGGGCCCCTTGAGCATGTCGGCAAGGGCGACAAAGCAGCCAGCGCAGGCCGACCAGAAGAGTCGCTGGGCCGATCGGAGGGGCTTCTGGGCAAGTCAGAGGGGCCCCTGGCTAGACCGAAAAGGTCCCTGGGCCGGTCGGAAGGCCCCTTGAACATGGTAGGAACATGGAACATGAACATGGTAGGTAGTTTTGCCCCCCCCCCCCCCTATATTTTAGCCTGCTCAATCTGGGGTAACATGACCCTTCCCCTCCCCAGGATTTTCATTTGAGGGGGGGGGGGGGGGGGGATTTTGGGTACCCTGCGCCCCGCAATCCGCCGCCCCTGCCCCTGAGCATGTCGGCAGGGCGACAAAGCAGCCAGTGCAGTTCCTGGCCAGGTCGGAATGACCTCTGAACAGGCCGAAGGGGCCCCTTGACACACAAGAGTTCTTGGAAGGTCAGAGCAGTCTCTGGTGAGACCGGAAGGGTCAAAGCACGTAGAGATCGCAGATGAAGATTAAATACAAAGAGGATTTACTCCACAATAAAAATATTAAAAGCGGAGCTTTCGCGTATATTGTAACACCCTTCGTCAGGGTGCTACAATATACCCGAAAGATCCGATTTTATTTTTCCTGTAGAGTAAGCCCTCTTTGTATATTATATATATATATATATATATATATATATATATATATATATATATATATATATATATATATATATATATATATATATATATATATATATATATATATATATATATATATATATATATATATATATATATATATATATATATATATATATATATATATATAGATATATATATATATATATATATATATATATATATATATATATATATATATATATATATATATATATATATATATATATATATATATATATATATATATATATATCACCCACTCCACATCATGTCTTTTCGCTTCGCGGATCCCAGATGAGTCCTTGAACAGGTCGGAAGGGCGTAGAAAAGGTCAGAGGGGCCCCTAGACGATCTGAAGGGACCTTGGGCCTTTCAACAGTAAGAATACAGTTGTACAGGGAATCAAACTCAAAATTGTCGCGCCGCTCCGCGGCGCAATTTAACTACAAATTCAGCTATATGCAGGTTAGGAAAAAAATTGGTCAGTTTCTCGGCGCATTTATGTGTTATGTTGCTACTTTCCTATATTATTGGGCAGAATAGTTCATTTTAGCACCTTCTCCCCGCACTTTTAACCGCACAATATAGCAATTGTATAGGTCCGCACCATACGCAATGCGACGCATTGATGAGAAAGCAACCCAGGGCATAATACTAAAAAAATCGCGCCTCTCCGCGGCGCAATTTGTTTAAGAGTTCCAGGTCTTGAGCTTAAAAAATATTCCAAGTTGGTATAGCTGATTCCAAATTCGTGTCGCTGGTTCCAAAGTTGATGTGGCAGTTTGCTAACTCCAGCTCCTAAACGTTGGTATGGTCCATGCCATACCTGCCATACTGCATTTTCCAGCCTTGTAACGTGCCTTTTCATGCGTTTTTTTTTGGGGGGGGGGCTTTCAACGCTTGGAAAGGGGCCCTTTAAACGCTCGGGAAAATAATTGAGTTACATAGTAAAACGTACTTATAAAGGTGGTAGAAGTCCCACGGTAGCCACATTTTTCTGGAAATGACCTCTTCTGCACGTAAGGACATTCCAAAGTGCGCGGTGATGCAACCGCGTATTTTCTGCAGGACCGGCTGAGGCAGAGCCAGTCATCTCTTTTATGCTAATAAAAACACCTCAGTTATGGCATATTTCTGGTAAAATAAGCAATATTTGAAAGAAAAGGAACTTGTTTTGTTCGAACGACACCAGCAGTTACCTAGTTTTCCCATAAAATCATATATTTTTCATGAATTTTCATGCAAAAAAAAATAATACGCCACCACCAAATTTTCAACGCGAAAGGCCAGAGATAAGAAAACCACAACAACACAAAACCTCAACGAACAGTGTGTAGTAATACAAAGTCCCGTCAGTTTTGAATTGCATAAGAATGTTGTGATCCAGTGTAGGACTTACAGATCAGTCAAAACTCTAAAATTGATCTTAAGATAAAAGTGGTGGACAGTAGTGCCGATCAAGTACTCGTTATCTGATACTAGTCTCGAAGAGCGCCCAAGTGTTAACGCTGATAATTGCTGAAATAATGGACTAAATGAGCATTGAGGTCCCTGTTATATGTCTTAAACGTGTTTAAAGCTCATACAACTGCAAAAGAGTGCATTTACTTTCAGGTCGGAAACCCGTAGAATCCCTTTAAAGTGAATAGTTCACCTTTAACATGGGGTTTTGGACTGAGATAGCAGATTTGTAGAGCAGATCAAAAAATGGTTTGTGGTGAAAGAATTACCTCTCTACGTTAAGTAATTTCGACACAGGACTAGTGGGCCCGATTTCAATCCCGCTGTTCCGGGCCACGATCGGGGAATGAACGCTCGCCGCCGCGCCGCCGGAGGCAGGTACACTCTCTGGCACGTAGTCTCTGGTCACGACGCCTCGTTAATATCCGCTCAGCCGCCCGGGCGGCGCGGCGGCCCCTTGTCAGAGACTGTGCTTGGCGTCAGGCGGAGCGGGGCGGAGCCAGAACGCCAGCTGCTATCGTACGATTTCTCGTGAAATAGAAAGAGAAACTTACTTCTTTCTCCACATATATCCATCAGTTGTCCAAACCAAAGTCACATTCATAGTTTTGAGCTCAAGATGCACCTAATGGTTGAACTTCAAGACAACTTTCAAGGTGACCTATTCCCTTTAATGAAAGGTGTCGTGCGTCGTTGGGATCGAGGGCGGGGGGCACTCACTCCTGGTCACCTATTCATGGCTGGCGGTTGGCACAAAACAAATCAGCGCGCGCGGCCCCGAGTGCATCTGCGGGATTTTTTCCCCAAATATTTTCCTAGTGTTTGGTTGGTTTGTAACAATGCATTTCAATTTAGGTCAAAGCTTAATGATTTAACGCTCGCCCGGGTAGGGCAAAATCACTACGTGTTCGGGTAGGGGGTACGACCCCCCCCCCCCCCCTTAGCGTTTCACCCCCAATTGATCTAGAGCTTCGATTCAAAGACTAGCGTGTTGCTTGTGACGAGAGGAAGCCGCTGATACCCGATTTTAAGGTCTTGGGTCATTGGGTGACCTCTGAGGTCATGCAATGACCCAAAAGTCATCAAAATTGTAAATGCGTATAAATTGAATTGTATCGAGCTAGGATCGTGAATGAGCATATCATAATGCTTAATGGGTGCCAAATTCGTAATCAGCGTCACAAAATGTCCTCAAAACTGCCAAATTCTAAAAAGGTGATGTCAGGTCATCTGAGGTCAGTGACCTCGGTTGACCTGTGGAAGCGCATGACCCCAGTGGAACATATAATTATATAAAATGGATCCCAAATTTGAAATCAGCGTCACAAAATGTCCTAGAACCCACCAGAAGCCCAAAAAAATCATCTGAGGTCATCGGAGGTCAATGACCTCAGTTGACCTCTGAAAAGGTCAATCGAGGTCACAATCTCAGTGCAAGCCACAACTGTCACCTGCAAACACCTGTGCATATGCTCCTGAACAACAAACACTCGGAAACTGCACAAGTTACAAGCATCGATACTGCGGGACGCCAGTTGCACCTGACATGACCTTGAGAAACAGGTCATAGGTCACGGGTCATGTTGGTTAGAAATTAAAAAATTGAGAGTGGGTGGATTTTTTTCTTTAAAAGTAGGTTACTGAAAGTTCCATTGGAAACGGTTCGAAACTACGCTAGTTATTCCAGAAAACCCGAGGGGAGGGGGTGGCATCCACCCCCCCCTACCCGGGCGAGGGTTAAAAAGAAATACGATGTAATATATGCACTTTAATCATATTTCAAAACCACAATACGGGCACTATATTTTCACGCGGATCATTAGGACGTCCAGCAATAGTAAGCAGGTTTGGTCAAATTTGGCCAATTTAGACTTGATCAAAGTGGTCGAAACTCCACACAACACCGTTTCAGACCATCGATTAGTGAAGGATTGACCAAATCGGTCTCATATGCTTGGAGCATGACATCGTCTGCTAATCTCGTCTGCGTTTTAGACCATCCTGGGTAGAATTGCGTTTTACCCGGGGGTATATTTTGTATGCAAGAGGCCTCAGATGGAAACATAGGCAAATAACACGAACACACAACATTGCAACAACAAATAACCAGCACAATGCAGTGCAAGCCCGCGGGGCAAACGTTATGTAACCACCGAAAGCAATGTTTAGTTTCCTATGGACTGTCGAAGGTCACGTATACGAATCGGGCAATTTGACTGCGCTCTAAGACGCTGCGCAACCGACGAATAACAATTTCATCAGGATTGTTCTAATGTCCGCCATAAAATGCGAGGTAGTCACCATTGTACACGGAGGTACTGATTATGGGAACCATCGAAGATGTCGAACTTTCGGCACATTTTTATATGGACATATCGCAGGCACCTGAACACACAATACAACATTGTCGCACGATCACGCCTCTATGTGAGATTGCTGACAATCCAGTCGATGAAGGCTGACACTTTGGTGTATAGGCCAGGGAACTCTGTGCCACAGCCAACACCGGTGGACACAACACCAACCAGCTCGAATGCGCCGTCCTCCTTCCTCACCATCAGCGGGCCGCCCGAGTCGCCCTCGCACGCGTCCCGCTTCTCCTCGTCCCTACTCTCGGCGCATATCTGCAAGCTCTGGAAGCCGCCGGGGAAAAGCATGTTGAACGACCGAATCCGGCGGAAGACAGCTTCACAGGCGACCGGTTCCGTCACGCGCAGCAGCACCTCCTGCAGTATGTCTGAGTGGTCGCCGCCGAACTCCAGCATCCCCCAGCCGGCTGCCTTCACGTCCTGGCCGACGTGCCCGGCGCCGGCCGATGGCAGGCAGATGGGCTCCACAGAGAACGTGCTCTCCACTGGCGCTGATAGCTGTACAACGGCCAGGTCGTTCTGCGCGCCGCGGAACTCCGGATGCATCACGATATTGGAGACGTTGCGCTCCTGGTGGTCGACTTCATCTGGAAATCCCAGGTCATGGTCACCGATGCGGACCCCGATGGCGCTCGGCAGCTCTCTGCGCAGACAGTGAGCGGCCGTCAACACGTGCCGGTCGGTGATGAGGGTGCCGCCGCAGAACCAGTCTCCCAGACCGGCGTCCGTCCACCGGCCGAACAGCACCATCCACGGCCACCGGTGACCGGTCGGGCCTCCGGCAGTCTGCTCCACCAACGCTACGTCCATACCGCCCAGAATGTTGATGTTAACCCTGGGAAGACGAACTGCGAAGACGTCCTTTGCGAATACTCCCGAGCTGCCGTTGTTTGGACTCCCGTTAGCTGGTGAGGCGGCCACTCTTGGCTGTCCGCACATCTTCGGCAGTGGAGACGGAGAGGAAACTAGAGCCGCCGAGACCTGCGCCCTGTTTGGCTCAACTTCGCCGACATTGGGCTCCGGCAGCTTCTGAGGTGCTTCAGCGGGGTCATCAGACGTCGAAGCGGCGGCAACAGGACTGGCGCGGGTCTGATACAGTTGCGAGTTCGGGACAGGCCTGCGTCTCAGCGGGGCTGCGTTACGTCCCATCGGCTCATCTTGTTCCGCAGCGTCCTCAGCGAGACGTCTTACCGCCGCCTGCAGATCCCCGCAGCACACCAGGGGCTTACCCCGCTCGAAGCCGCACACCATCGGACGATTCCTGCCAATGCTGGCTCTTGTATTGTACGCTGGACAGTTTGAGAGGGAGATGCACCGCGTGTTGACGTCCTTGCAATCCTGAGCACTACGTACAAACTCGAAGGCAGCGCTGGCACCGACTAGCGACAAAAGCACAATCAGACAGCACCAACAGAGCTGCATCTTGCCGTCACTCGCGGGTGGAACACTGCTGTCCCTGCCCAGGCAGCCTCACCACTGCAGGCTGTGTGCAGGGCTCTGCGCGCACGGGGGCCGTGGCCCGGTTACAGTTAGCACAATGTGTTTATAGGACAGGCCTGACGTCACGGGGAGTATTCGTCTGGATTGGATCAGCCAGGAATCATTTCACATTCAACAAAATCCGGGCGTTCGATTCACAGCTGGTCTTTCCACGCGATTGGGAAAACCTCCTTATCGGTCAGGGGCGGATCCAGGATTTTTGTTTTAAGTGCAGGGAGGGGGGGGGGGGGGGGGGGCAGGGCATAGGGGCGCATTTTTTTTCGGGGAACGGGGGCGCATTTTTTTCCGGGGAACAGGGACACATTTTTTTCCGGGAAATTGGGGGCGCCGTTTCTTCAAACATGCACAGGGGGCGGATCTAGGTTTTTCCGAAGGAGGTGGGCGGCTGACCCAGGGGCGGCATTTTCGCCGTCACAGGGGACGCCATGGGCCTACAAGGGCTTTAAAGGTTAATTAATAACATACATTTTCCTGCAAAAAAAATGTGAATTATCTTACTCTTACTCATTTGCAGTTTGACTTTTCGAAAAACAAAATTATAAATGTATTAAACAAAATTATACTGAATTTATTGTATACCACTCACACATGTAGGTA
>JAXIVJ010003029.1:0-99892 GCA_036785665.1 Chirona hameri
ATATAATATATATATATATATATAATATATATATATATTATATATATATATATATATATATATATATATATATAATATATATATATATATATATATATATATATATATATATATATATATATATATATATATATATATATATATATATATATATATATATATATATATATATATATATATATATATATATATATATATATATATATATATATATATATATATATATATATATATATATATATATATATATATATATATATATATATATATATATATATATATATATATATATATATATATATATATATATATATATATTATTCGATATTCGATATTCGTTATTCGATAAAACTATGTGTTGCGGGTTATCTGGGTCGTGATTTGACGCTGTGAAATTTACAGCCTCGTCCTTTAATAGTTTTTTTTTAGTTACAGCCACGGGAAACTTTGCAATGTCGTGCAAAACTCTAATTTTCAGCGGGCAATACATTCCATGTAAATCAGGCAAGTCATACAAACCTATATATCGATCGTAGACAATCAAATCACTAAAAATCTTTTCGCCCACAAATTTTGCAAGAAAATTATAGTCGTTAGCAATGATCTGCCAGAGTAAGGTACCAACAGAGGAGACTTGAAATAATTCCAAGTAATACCAAGTCAACGGAAAAGAAGTTGGTTGCCTTGCTGGTCAGTTGTGCAGATGATTACCTGATTACCTGATGATGATTACCTATTCAGGGCCGCCGACTCCAGTCCGGACGACGTCATCCCTCATCACACTAAGTAGCTGGGCGATGGATTTTCCCAAGGATATATAGCAAGGTAGGCCATTCCGGCCAAAAACAGGATATTATGGCCTCTGATTGGTCAATGGTCGTGGTTGTCAATGGTACATGACTTTTGCTAGCTGGCATGAACAGCGTTAAAATATATATATATATATATATATATATATATATATATATATATATATATATATATATATATATATAATATTATTCGATATTCGATATTCGTTATTCGATAAAACTATGTGTTGCGGGTTATCTGGGTCGTGATTTGACGCTGTGAAATTTACAGCCTCGTCCTTTTAATAGTTTTTTTTAGTTACAGCCACGGGAAACTTTGCAATGTCGTGCAAAACTCTAATTTTCAGCGGGCAATACATTCCATGTAAATCAGGCGAGTCATACAAACCTATATATCGATCGTAGACAATCAAATCACTAAAAATCTTTTCGCCCACAAATTTTGCAAGAAAATTATAGTCGTTAGCAATGATCTGCCAGAGTAAGGTACCAACAGAGGAGACTTGAAATAATTCCAAGTAATACCAAGTCAACGGAAAAGAAGTTGGTTGCCTTGCTGGTCAGTTGTGCAGATGATTACCTGATTACCTGATGATGATTACCTATTCAGGGCCGCCGACTCCAGTCCGGACGACGTCATCCCTCATCACACTAAGTAGCTGGGCGATGGATTTTCCCAAGGATATATAGCAAGGTAGGCCATTCCGGCCAAAAACAGGATATTATGGCCTCTGATTGGTCAATGGTCGTGGTGTCAATGGTACATGACTTTTGCTAGCTGGCATGAACAGCGTAAAATCCCAGTAGGACCCCCCGCCTCTAACTCAAAAACTAAAAAGGCTAGCAAGACGCAAAAAACGCGCATTTCTCATTCATAGCTTCTAAAACAGTCGATAAGCAATGAGCGAAATTAATATGTGCACTTTAAATTGTCGAGGTCTAGGTAATTATCGTAAAAGACGTGATATTTTCAATTACTTGAGAAAAGGTGCTTTTCACATATATATGCTGCAGGACATACATTGTGAGCGAGGAAAAGAGAACGCATTCCGAAACGCTTGGGGCACAGATATCCTTATTGCGTCCTATAGGAGCAATGCGAGAGGAGTGGCGATACTTACCAAGGGAGTTAAAATTAAGGTCTGTAATTCCATGATGTGGGTGGAAACTATATTATAGCTAAGGTAATTATAAATGATACACAAACATTAATTCTTGCTAATGTATACGGTCCAAATGAGGATAGTCCAACATTTTATGAGGAGTTAGGGAAGATGTGCGAGGAGGTAGGAGATGAAAGCACACCATTGATCATAGGAGGAGATTTCAACTTTGCTTTGAATGGCGTTTTGGATACCGCAATTTATGTACGGGAAAATAACACAAGAGCCAGAGACGTGTTATTAAGCTTAATGGATACAAACGGTTGGGTAGACATACTCAGAGAAAGGAATGGCGATGAGAGGAAATATACTTGGAGGAATACGGGTTCCGCTATCAAGCAAGCGCGATTAGATTATTTCATTATTTCTCGAGGACTTATTCCGTATGTTTCTGAGGAAAAAATTATACCTGGCTACCGCACAGATCATTCCATGGTGACTTTGAAAATAGATATACAGAAGCATACGAGGGGAAAGGGTTTCTTTAAAATGAATAACTCGCTTTGCAGTGTGAAGATTATTCTGATACAGTTAGAAAGACCATTATGAACACTCTTCTGATACATGCTTTACCTGTATATGCAGAAGAATTTGTTCGGCAGGATCATCACGAGGTTGAAGTAAATATAAGTTGGTCTTCTTTTTGGGAAACAATTATATTGAATATGAGAACTGCTACAGTGCCATTTGCTATTCATAGAAGCCGTCGTAAGAAATTAGAAGAACATGATATTATAAAAAAGATCGAGGAACTCGAGGAAATAGTACAATGTAGACCATATCAGGAGAGGATCACTAATTTAGAGATAGCAAAGGAGAAGCTTGAACAAATCAGGAAAGTTACACTAGAAGGTATTATCACACGCTCTAGAGCAAAATGGCATGAACAAGGTGAAAGGTCAACTGCATACTTTCTTAGCCTGGAAAGACGGGCATTCTCGGCCAAACTTATTGCGTCTCTTGAAGATGGAGTAGGTGGGTTTATAACGAGTCAAAGTAAGATTATACATAGGCTTGTAGAATATGTTACGGCAATGTTTAGAGAACGTCCGAAGGAGCAGTGGACGGAGCAGTTCATGAGTAGTGCCCATATAAAGCAAATCAGTAACAAGGAGAAAGCTTCTCTTAAGTTGCCACTGGACCTAGCAGAGCTTGAGGCAGCGTTGAAAGCAATGAAAAAAACAAAAGTCCTGGTTCAGACGGATTTTCTGTAGAATTTTACCACCATTTTTGGGGTGATTTAAAAATGTTTTTCTTTAAAATGGTAAATGAATGTGTCGACACTGGAGTTCTCCCCTTGACGCTACGCGAAGGGATTCTCACGCTTGTGCCGAAATCGAATAGACCGCGATCAGAAATTAAATCATATAGGCCAATAACTCTGCTAAATGTAAGTTACAAAATCATTGCTGCGGCGATAGCAAATAGAATCAGGAATCTGTTACCATCAATAGTTGACAAGGATCAAACAGGCTTTATGAAGGGTCGATTTATTGGTGACAACACTCGTCTAACATACGATTTGATGCAGGAGTTGAAAAAAGAAAAAAGGAGTGCTCTTTTTGTGAGCTTGGATATTGAGGACGCCTTTAATGCCGTTGATTGGGAGTTTGCGAGGATGATGATGCAAAGACGAAATTTTCCTGAATCAACACAGAAGTGGTTCAATATGCTCTACGAGAAAAGAAAGAAAAGATAATGCTGGAACGATCCTGCCGTCAGGGTGATCCGTTAAGTCCGTACATATTTTTGATTGTTATAGAATGTGCACTGGAAATGATACGAAACAATGCTAATATCAAAGGTGTTAAGATTGGTAATATGGAGTACAAAATATCTGCCTATGCCGATGATGTGCTGTGCTTTTTGGATGGAAGTGTAAACTCGTGCAGGGCGCTTTTTCACGACTTAGGGATTTTTGCAAAATACTCTGGCCTTAAGCCAAATATTTCAAAAACACAAGCTTTTTGGGTGGGTGCAAGTGAGCAGGAATGTGAAGTGATGGATGGAAACTTTAATTTCAAATGGACTAAAGAGCTGAAAGTTTTGGGAGTTGTGTTTACAAATGAATAAATTGAGACTCATACAGTCAATAATGAATAGTTGGAAAAGGAGACATATAACTGTGAGGGGAAAGATAGCCTTAGTTAAAGCACTTCTTTTGCCAAAACTTACTCATATACTGGTCTCTCTCCCAAAACCACCTAAGGATTTTATGAAAAGATTACAAACCATTATGTCTCGCTTTATATGGGGCGGAAAAGTGGATCGGTTAAAGCGATTGAGTATCTGTAAACCATATACCGAGGGAGGTCTTGCAATGATAGAAGTTGAGACGTATGTCGAAGCTCTTAAAGCGACATGGATACGAAGGGAAATACAATCAAAACGTAGTTGGACCTCACTGTTTCAAGAAACTGTATCTGAAGGTACATATTTATGGGAGATGAATAGCGATTCACTTGCGAAATTGGCCAAACAAATATTCAACCCTTTTTGGGCCGAAGTCTTAAGAGCCTTCGCCAATGTAAGTAGTGGAATAAAGATTGACGCTGAGAATATGAACAGATGCGGTTTGTGGTACTCTGATGTAACAAAACACAAAACAACTTGTATTAAGGCCTAACGGAAAAGAGGTCTATACCATCTTAGTGACATTATGGACGATTTGGGACATATTTTATCATTTCAGCAGGTAAAACAATTGTATCAGCTAGGTGGATCGTACCTAGATTACATTGGATTGATTAGGAGCTTATCGCGTGAATGGAAATCTATACCATGGAAAGTGCGAGCTGAATACCCTATTATCCATCCACAAGTGGAGTTCGTATTAAGTAAAGAAAAAGGAGCCAAATATTTGTATAATATTATATTACAAAAACACACTAAAAAATAAGAAATTCGTGGGAGCAGGGATGGGAAGTAAAATATGGGGAAGTAAACTGGGCAGATATATATCTGTCAATTTACACAAATTCGTCAGTTTACTATCATATTGTAAGTTATAAAATAATTACACAAATTGTCGCTACCAACAAAATGTTGCATATAATGGGCATCAAGGATTCACCAGTGTGTTGCAGGTGCACAGCACACATTGATACCATAGAACATAAGTTTTGGTATTGCAAAGAAGTAAATTGTTTTTGGAAAAATATTGCAAGTTTCATTAATAACCTAGACATAGTAACTAGCATGGTAGCATTTAACTCGAGGGAAATCATTTTTGGTGTATCTGATAACATGGTCATGAATCAGGTTATATCTGTAGGAAAAAGCATGATATCAAAACATATAAATCTTAGTGTGAAATTGTTCACGGTCAAGTTTAAGATTGACATTATGAATGAGAAATGCATGGCACAGAGTCGTTGTGAAATAATAAAGTTCGATGAAATATGGGGAGGCATAGATAAGGCGCTAGCGAATGTGCGATGAAGTAAATGAGGGAGACATGATTATGTCTCTCCCTGTGTATGACAGTCTATTTCGGGCATTCTCGCAATGCTGGTGTGCGGTAGGAGTGATGCGCTTGTATGCTCGGACCTGTTGTGAGATGGTGGATGAGGGAGAGACCAGAGGGAAGTATAGGACGGAAAACTAAATGTGTTGATGCTAGTCGTTGGAAGGTGATTGTAGGTGTGTGTAGGTGTGTGTAGGTATGTGTAGGTGTATGTAGGTGTGTGTATGTTTGTGTGCTGCAGATGATGGATAAATACAAATTGAAATATTAAATTTTAAAAAAAAAGACGCAAAAACATTGTTCAAAAGTTTTCGGCAAGGAAATTCGAAGTTACTTCAAGTATCATTTGGCTCAGGTCAATATTGAAGTCACAAGAGGTCATCAAATGTCACATTTTCGAATTGAAGGGCTTTGCTCTAGAAACCTCAAATATCTCGGGAACTATGAGAGCTAGTAACAAACAAAAAAAGGAATCGAAAGTTAATGGAATTCAGTTTCGCAAAGTTGTATTCAAATTAAAGCTCAGGTCAATCGTTTAGGCCTCAGAGGTCACCAAAGCTCACAAGGAACGCGAATCTCGACGAGACAAACACCGTGGTGTCATTTGCACGTCTCTATCTGTATTATATCAAGAGTTATTGGCAAAAGGGTGCAAGTGACCTGATATGACCTCAGCTGACATTGAAGAGGTTACTGAGGAACAATTGCACATGGGTTATCAATAATGAGCTAAAATAACATGATTCTGAAAGAATTGGCCTGATCCAATGCATATTCTCTGAAAAGGAAGCATGTGTATATTTCCCCAAATTGACTTATAATGGGGAGGTTATGTTATTGACCTAACATTAGGTTAACGATACAAAAAAAAATCCGAGATAAACTAATTGTAGGTACTTATGACCTTATGAAATCCTGCAAGCTTAAAATGTATCGGAGAAACACTGGTTTTGGCACGACCACAAACATTTTTGGAGGAGACGGACCTGGAAACGTGACCCGGTCACCAGACTTGCGACGACCTGAACTTAACACTTTCACACAATGTGGGTAATTGATGCACACATAGCCGTACCAAATTTGCTGCGCGCCGCTGTTTTCTCACTATTCTCGAGAAACCTCAGGCATAGGCGTAGGAAAAGGGGGGCAGGGGGCAGCCCCCCTTCCCCCACTCAACATTTTAGATTTTAATATTACGCCTATGGGCGTTGCATGGAAAGAATCGACTTCAGAATGCCGCCGCCGCCCCCCCCCCCCCCCAACCTGAACATAGTTGCTGCCCCCCTGACCTCAGGTGTGGTTAATGTGATGCCCCCCCAGATTTCCTCGGATTTAGGCCACTATATTTTGCTGGGCCTCTATATGGTCGCAAAAGAATGTCGGACGGGCCCGTGTTGAAGTCTCAGGCCTTCCGAGGACCCCTGAGGCCTACCGAGGCCCCTTCAGGCCGACTGAAGGAATTCTGTCGTCCTTAGAGGGTCCCTCAGGCTGGCTGGGGGCACCTCGGAGCCCCCAGCCAGCATTTAGCATCCCCCCACTCCACCCCTATTAACAAATTTGGCACGGCTATGTGTGCATCAATTACTCACAATGTGTGCAAGTTTTAACTTCAGGTCGTCTCAATATAGGTCACCAGGTCACATCAAGTGACCATACCTCAAAGGCGTATACAGGATTTCTCCAAGGTGGTACCCGCGGTCAGTGATATGGGTCCCCTAGCACATACATGGACCCCCTATGGACAGAGGGCCCCTACATATTTTATCTTCGCTAACACGATTTCAACTACCTTTTCTGGGTGTAGTGGTGGTGGTGATACGGGGTTGGGTTATAGGGCGCCGTAATTTCTGAGGTTCTACGTCACTAATATCTATTCTGGATATCATACCCGGCAAAGTTTGCAGAATCTACCCTGGGACCTACAACAGTATGAATAAACAAACGAGTAAGCCTGCAAGGATCTGCACTGCAAGGATGTAATATAGAGGAGGGCAGATGGCCCCATCAGGGCGACAAAGGGCCCCTCAGGCCGACTAAGGGACCCCTCAGGCCGACAGATGGGCCCCTTCATACTGACAAAGGGTCCCGTCGTGTCGAAAGGGGCTCCCTCAAGCTGGTCGAAGGCTCACTTAGGCGGCTAGAGGGCTCCGTCGGGTCGAAAAGTGCCCCTCAAGCTGGCCGAGGGCCCCTCAGGCCACCAGAGGACCCCTCATGCCGACATAGGGCCCTTCAAGCCGACATAGGGCCCCTCTGGCCTACTGAGGCCTTCTTTATGACTACTGAGGGCCCCTCAGGCCGAAAGAGGGCTTTGTCGGGTCGAAAGGAGTAATCAAGCTTGCCGGGGGACCCCTCAGGTTAACACAGGGGCCCTCATACCGACAGAGCCCCCTCAGACTGATAGACGGCCCCATCAGGCCAACAGAGGGCCAACTCAGACCGAGAGAGGACCCATCATGCCGACATAGGGCCCATCAGGCCTACAGAAAGCCACTTATGCCGACAGAGGGCCCCATCAGACCAATATAGGACCTTCTCAGACCGACAGAGGACCCTTAAGGCCGATCAAGGGCCCCTCATGCCGACCGAGGGCCTCTTCAGGTCGACTGAGGGGCCCCTCAGACCGACAGAGGGTCCCCTTAGGCCGACAGAGTGCCCCCTCAGGCCGACAGAGGATCCCTCAGGCCGATCAAGGGCCCCTCAAACCGACCGAGGGACCCCTCAGACCGACCGAAAGCCCGTCTGGCTAGCCAAGGGCTCCTTAAACGAAAGACAAGGTGGGCCCCGCAGCCCAAGGGGGTATCCGAGGGTGTCCAGGGCACCCCCTTGGATACGCCCTTGCCTCACCTCCAAAAACAATTGTGGTCTTGCCAAAGCCACAGTGTTTGTCCGATAAATTTGAAATTTGCAGTGTAGGTCATAAGTACGTAAGGTCGTAGGTCTTAAGTTCATAAGTACCTACATTTCGTTTATTGCGGATTTTGTTTGTATCGGTGACCTAAGTTCAGGTCAATTTCGTGGCCTCCCCATTATAAAAGTCAATTTGGGAAAATATACAAATGCTTCCCTTTTAGATAATATGCATTGGAGCAGCCCAATTATTTCAGAATCATGTTATTTTAGCTCATTATTGTTGACCCAGGTGCAGTTGTTGCTCAGTGACTTCTGTAAGGTCGGCTGAGGTCATCTCACGTCACCAGCACGTTTTTGCCAATAACTCTTGATAGAATACAAATAGAGACGTGCAAATGTCGCCATTGAGCTTGTCTCGTCGAGTCGCGTCGTCCCATATGCAACCTGACATACCTGGGTCACCAAATGACCTTGACCTGAGGTCAAATTTTGAAGTTGACATACCCAGGTCACCATTAATATGTTGTTTCGAAGCGCCTTTATGAGACGAACACGATGGTATTAAAATTACTGCTATATGTCTAACCAATACAGAGTTATTTATGCAAACTTTCTTAGAAAAAAATGTCCTCGTGACCTTTGGTAACTTCTGGGGTCGTTTGACCTTGAAGATACTGACCTAAGGTCACCTAAATTTCAGAAAATGTAGATCATGACAGCACCTACCAACCTTGTAAGTGTGATTTGTCTAGCTCCCATACTGTCGGAAATATCAGGGGTTGGCAATAAAGTGCCCCCCCCTCCAGTGCGCGTTATTGGCATACTCCTCTCCAGTGCGCGTGTTAAAACAGTCACACAGTCACGAAATTCATCAACCAGAGCTCCCCTACGCACTGAATGCATATTTGCACCGTCACAGTAGAACTGCTGTATAAAATGCATAACATTCTTCGGTGTTTATTTGGTATGTCTTTTTCCAGACCTTACATATTCAATGTTTAGCAAATCGACATTCTTTGTTCCGGCCTCAGGGGCTTCCACATTTTGTCGACAGGGCAATATAATTGTCTGCGGATATCACATATGCTTAGAAGGAAACAGTACAGATGTCAACAGCGTAAAGAGCAAACAGTTCACAGATGTGTCGCGTTTCAGACGTACGTCGGCTGCGGCTGCTGGCTCTCTGCCCAAAACAGCTCCGGGTGCTCCCGGCGCAGCTGCTCATACTCGGGAATCTGAGCAGGCTCCACCGGCAGGTGGGCGCCCTGTGGCTGGAAGCCGCCCTCGTCGGCCACATACGTGATCTGGTAGGAGTTACCGTCGTCACCGACGAACTGGAAATTGCCCTGCTGGGTGAGACTGCCCGTCTCCGGCTCCGGTCCCGGGTACACCTGACCCTGCTCGGCCACCTGACGAAAACAAACTCAAACACTAAGTACCCAGCGCGGACATCTAATGTTTGACATTGCTTACTGTTACTGACATTCTCTAATCAAAAAAGGTCCTTGTACCCTATATATCAAGTAAAATTAGTTTTGAATGGGCGCCAAATGAATTAAGCCGTCGGAGCGCCCGAAAACCCAAATCATCATAGCTTTGCGCCTGGAAGTTCCCCTATGCCCAACGATTAAACAGAGACTGTGTGCCTAAATTGCATCACATGTTTAGCTTTTTACGGTTTTAGTGGTACTCACAGCTTGTCCGTTATCCTGTTCGTAGCTGTACTCGTAGCTTCCGGTGTTGGGATCCTGTTCGAACTTCTGGCTGAGGATGCGAATCTCCGGTTGGGGGTTGCCGACGTACTGATCGCTCTGGTATGTCTGGGGAGCAGCCAGGGCCGCAACCACCAGGGAGGCAACGATGAACTGGAAAAGACATTAAGACGTTTAACGAAACTATTGCACCTCACAAATAGTTGTTCCAAGATTTACTTTCTCTTGCAAAATTGCATTGCTTTCGCTTTTTTTTCTGGGCTTAGGCATTTTGAAGCCATACAATGGGATACGCGGGTATGCGCATTTTCATCGACATTGCCTTGAGCGGCGTTGCTATTTGATTGGTGAGACTTACAGTCTTCATGACTCTGCTGTGCAGACGAGCTGGTGCAGGCTTTGCAACTGACTGCTGAGTGGATCGCCAAAGCTGCTTTATATGGCTGAGGCTACAGCAGCGCTAACTGGCGGCAAACGGCGCAAACTCACTGAATGGGCTGACATTTACACCGTGTGAGGCAACGGATTCAGGGCCGCCGACTGCGGTCCGGATGACGTTATCTCTAAGTAGCCGGGCGATGGATTTTCCTTTATTTACGTTCGCGCAGTGTTTTCATTTTTAATTGTTTATGATTGGCGGTGATATGTTGTTTGTGAGCGCGAAAGTATAAACTCAAATGCAACGGCTGTTGAATGCCCTGTCGCCCCCAAACACATTAAATCCTGATCTAAATAGCCACATACGAATGCATCGCTAGCCCATCTTCAGAAGAACTAAAAACAAATATGCTGTTAAGAAAACCGCAATGAAAATGCAGTTTGTTTTACTGCCCCTGTCTACTTTATGTTGTACCAGGGTGATATTTGTGCAATTCCGTTAGTTAGCATACACAAGTGCAAGTGAAGAATGAGACTTTAAGTTTTTGTAGAGTCCTTGAAACACAAATCCTTCGTAATGTCTTATTGCTCACGCTCAGCCTAAAACATCACCACCACCGACACCACCGACAACCGTGCGTCTCCCCTCTCAGTGCCCGACTTACTTTGCGAGGCTCGGCCGCACGACGCGTCGCCGCCGGCCGCCGCCCCTACGCTGTATATCACATCGCCTCATCACATATCACACATCTACACTGCGATCATCACATATCACACACTGCGAGCCGCGGCCGCACGGCACGCCGCCGCTGACTCTGCGCTCATCTTACGCATCCTCATCACATATCCGGGCCACGACCCGCGCCAGCGCCACAACTCATCCTGACGCAACCCGACCATCCCATTCGCTCCCAGAAACTGACACCGGCGCCGGACCGCCTTGGCGCGGCGACGAGAACCTCCCGCCCCGCGGGGCCACTCAGTACTTACACAATACACATCCACACCCTTCCCTGATCATCATGATCACCCATAACACGAGTACAACTGAGACATCCATTTCTCGCCACAGTTTTTTTTCTTCTTCAATGGACGTGGACTTTGCGCGAATGCGATTATCACGCTGGCACCAAGACGTGCGTTTTGATTTGAAATAACCTGACGCCTACTTCGCATGCCAAGCATTCGGACATGGCCTACTCACCATCTACATGACTGGGGCATTCCAGAACAGATCGAACAAAAAATATCGAAATAACACCATGTATTTCGATAAAGCTATGTCTGGGGGTTATCTCGGCCGTAAATCGACGCTGTGAAATTGTCAGCCTCGTCCTTTGAATAGTTTTCCAGTAACAGCCTCGGGCAACTTTGCAATTTCGTGCAAAACTCAAAAACTCAAATTTTCAGCGGGCAATATCTCGAATTCAATTCATGTCAGTCATACAAACCTATATATACATCATCAGAATCATCATGAACCATATAGTAATATGTGTTGTAATAATTTTTTGAAAAATCGAAAATTATGGAATTTCGACACGTGATCTCGGATAAAATCACGAGATTTAATCGTGTGGCCATTTCCAATTCGGATTTTTGTCCATGCCAGAATCGACTTCGATACATTAGCCTTCGATGGTAAAAATTACGGTACTTAGAATACTAGGTAGCGCCGAGTGCCGGCCTTCAACACAGGCCTATGTGTAATGTGTATCACTTTTTTCAGCTGGTATTTGCAAGCTAAAGAATAAGTAAATTATGGATATCAAAGCAACTTAAGTGTTACATTCATATTGTAAAATCATATACACAAAATAAAGCGATTGGAATTTGAATTATTATTAAAACAAAATAAAAAATGCAGCGTCTTTCAAATGACGGCAATGGGAAAATTAAAAAGTTTTGGGAAGAACTATTAATGCATATATGAAATGATAAATGAAGAATAAATCTAAAAACGTTAATTATTTGCTAAAATAACAAGTGAAAAGACATTAAATCGGTTTCCCAAGGGCCAACACAAACCTAAAGGAAGACTCATTGTGAATAAAGCATTGCTTGTTCAAAAACAGAGAGGTGTCGTGCTGGAAAAAAACACATCTGACGTATAATTTAACTGGCTTTTAAGTGATATATACATTATTCGAAAAATTATTAAGCAGTTTTATCTATTGGCTTGCAAGGCCAAGGGTGTCATGTGTAAGTATGCTGGGTTGCAGAGCTTTTGGTAAAACCAGGGAGTGTCGTGGCTGGGAAAAAAATAGTAAAAGTGTAAAATTTCATAAGCTTTAATATGTAGTGCAAAAAATTGAAAACATTAGTAAGCGTTTTTCTCAAATTAACTTAAAAGATAAACGATTTTTCAGTTTGCCGTATTGAGACCTACGGCGATGTTTCTGAGCAGTACACACAGTGTGATCTGGACCATTGACCAATCAGCGCCGGGTTAAGTCATTGCTGATTGGTTGACAGTTCCTATAACACTGCACGCGTATCGTAGAGATCATTGCCAGTGGTCAAACCCGAGTGATTTTTTGCCATGTTGATATTTGTTTTTTGGCCGAGTAGGTGAAATGTGATGCTCAGATGTGAGAGGGTACTGTGATTTAATATGCTTTTACGAAACATTGTCGTGGCTTGAAAATGTTACAATGAAATACAAATTTAACAGGCTTTTAAATGATGCATGATTTATTCGACAACTTTTGAGGCATCATGTTTTATGTGGCTTCAAAGTCCGTGTTGTGATGTTCAATATTGAGTTCACAATTCACTGAATGCTCAGTTCAAATTTGTTAATAGGTATTGTCAGATTGAGATAGAAAGGACTATAGGTATGGAAAACAACAATTACCATCATATTTTACATACTTTGGCACCATATGAAACTGCCAGTGGCAGGGCAAGAAGTTTGCAAACATGTAGGAGCATGCTGCCTGTTCTTCAGACTGCTTCCCCCTGACTGGCTAAGTCAGGTTGGGGTTGGGTTTCTGCACATTGCCATAGCCCTGGGAGGAAAAGGAACCCTCCTGTAAATAGGTGCAAACAGTAGCGTACTAAATATTAGGTCGTGCTGGTCATCATGCAGGCAGGTCAAAAGTTGCAAGCAAGGAACCAAATAATTGTGCAATCGTGTGCAGTTTGCATATTGCATATTGATAATTTGCATATTGTGTCTACACAAAGTTGTTAATGGCTTGGCTGTAGCTATGTATTTTTTTCAACAATAACAAAAACATGATGTGTACATTAATAACTAGAATGTGTGCGAAGCGCAAGCATGGTCTTGTCCCCAAAAAAAGTATATACTTCAACTTGATTGAACAACATTCTAAGCTGTTACAATGCAAATTTTGACCACCAAACTAGGTTAAAGTGTGTGTTATTTGCATATTGAAATGTATTTTATGATTTACTGGCAGGTGGCGAACCAAGATCGTCAGCGCGTCTACCTGGCTGCTCAGACGATGAGTGAGATGGTAGGACGCGCCATCCAGCACTGCCTGGGCGACCAGCACCGGGAACAGGCCGAGTTTGTTGTCGCCGTCGACCGTGCGTTTGACATGTTCCAACTCGCTCCACCCCATGGACGCCAAGAAGCACTGCTGTGGTTTCGGTATGCCGGAGGCGTTCGATGAGCAGCATGACTCGCTCATGCAGTTCACGAAGCTGGTGCGGGACCTCCGAGTGGGCTCACGCCAGATGCTGCTGCCCTTCCAGATGCCCTCGACCACCCTCCGAGGCCTACACAGCGCTCTCTGCACACGACAGGGTGGGCTCAAGTACATCTTGGCATCACAACTCGTCCAGGACTTCGTAGAGAACTTCTCTCAGGTGAACATTTAAGAAATGCTGACCAATGTCTTTAAGTTGAAGTTTGTTAATAACATACACACAACTAATGTTTTCCAGTCTGTGCAACTTGTTATGCATGTATTTATCTTTGATATCCACCACTTTAACCCTATTTATAACAGGGTGGGGGGGGGGATTCCGCCCCCCCCCCTCATGTTTTTCGCAGATATCTCCAGAACGGCTGGGAGCATGCCCATGAATTTTGGGACTTTTCATAGAATTGAATACCGCATTTGGAATAAAAATTTTGAGTTCTTAACCTGAACAGAGGCGGTTCCAGGGTTCAGTTTTGGGTGGGTTCGGAGGCGATATTTGGCGATAATACGGAAATGCGATCTTCACGGTTTCTTCGTAACTGCCTCAAGTATGAAGGAGTTACATCGGTTCACGGTGATTGCAACAAGTGCAAATTAGTTGATGTTAATGAAATATCATTAAAATTTCATGGCAGAGGCGGTTTCAGGGGCTTGAAAAGGGGGGTTTCCAGGAAGTATTCAATGCTTGGCGGGAAGCAAATAGAGCAATGTAAGGGACATTTATAGTTATCAAGATGTAAAAGATAGCTTCTGCTTCCATTATTTGCATAATTTATTACATATAGAGTTTCAGGGCGTGTTCAGGCACATGAAAAGGGGGTGACTGGCTTGGTGATGACGATATGCCAGCGATAACGGCACAATAGACGGTTATCTTATAATTATATATGCACATATGAGGCCAGGAAAGGGAATAAAGTCTTTTTTTTTGCAGAGGCGCGCTCAGGAATGGAAGAAAGGGGGTCATATTATTGCAAGGAAACTAAGAGGCATGGGCGTACAATGACATAACATACTGTAGTTTTCGGATGAAACACGCACCACAGGCTACTCTACGAACGATTATAGGATAATAGGCGAGTCCAGGTAGGGTAAAAGGGGGTAAGCAATGTTAATTGAAGTTGTAAGTGAAATAGTCACTGTTGACTAGTTAGTATCATAATAGCGGATAATATACTTATCAAAAGGTATTGAGCCCCCCAGTTTGGATCCTGGATACGCCTATTATGAAGTACAACATGCAAAACGGAACTATCTACGATCAGTAACATATTTATAGTGCTGGGTAGCAACTTGTCTGCGGTTAATATTTTTCCCAATTTTACCCCCCTTTTTCACTAACCTGGTACCGCCTATGGCAAAAAATATGATTTTTAACTGTTTTGCCTAATGTCACAATCACATACCATTTCATTTCTTTAAAAAAAAACATAAAAAATTGTTTTATTACGCATTTACTTCACCCCCATATTGAGTGACCTGCACACGCCTATGATTTTTGCATTTTCAAACGCCACTGTCATATATCAATTTCCAATTCAATATCTATCGATTCGTATTAATTGTGTTAAAATCGGTCAATAAACATGAAAGCTATGTTGGATCAAAAATACTACTAAAATTTGTGGTTTTTGCCCCCCTGTTGCCCCCCTATCAAAAATTTAGATTTTTTATTATTTAGAAATGTATATCGTGTTGAGGGGAACCAAACGCCATTTCATTTTTGAAAATCGGACGGGTAGATCTCGAGATCTCCGGGGGGGGGGGGGGGGGCGGAATCAGCCCCCTCCCCCTGTTACAAATAGGGGTAGCCAGGAGCTTGTTACAAATAGGGTTAACCTTGTCCGGGTAGGGGGTGGATGCCACCCCCGATCGGTTTTTCTGGAGTAACTCGCGTAGTTTCCAACCGATTTTGATACAACTTTGAGTACCCTACTTTGGAAAAAGTTGTCACATACTCTAATTTTTTTGAAGTTCTAACCCACATGATCCGTGACCTGTTTCTCAAGGTCATGTCAAGCGCAACTGGCGTCCCGCAGTATCGATGCTTGTAACTTCTGCAGTTTTCGAGTGCTTTTTGTTCAGGAGCATATGCACAGGGTTTCCAGGTGACAGTTGTGGTTTCCACTGAGATTGTGACCTCGATTGACCTTTTCAGAGGTCAACTGAGGTCATTGACCTCCGATGACATCAGATGACGTTTTTGGGCTCCTGGCGGTTTCTAGGACATTTTGTTACGCTGATTTCAAATTTGAGATCCACTTTACATAATTATATGTTCCACTGGGGTCATGCGTTTCCACAGGTCAACCGAGGTCACTGACCTCAGATGACCTGACATGACCTTTTTGGAATTTGGCAGTTTTTAGGACATTTTGTGACGCTGATTACGAATTTGGCACCCATTAAGCAATATGACATGCTCATTCACGATTCTTACTCGATAAAATTCAATGTATACGCATTTTCTATTTGGATGACATTTGGGTCATTGACATCACCTCAGAGGTCACCTAATGACCTAATACCTTAACATCGGATATCAGTGGCTTCCTATCTTCACAAGCAACACGCTCGTATTTTAATTGCAGCTCTAGCTCAATTAGGGGCGTAACGCTAAGGGGGGGGGGGGGGGTTGTTCCAAGACCCCCCCACCCTACCCAAACACGTAGTGATTGTGCCCTACCCGGGTTTGCGTTAACAGACACACAGTCACGAAGTTTATCAAACAGCGCTCTCCTACGCCCAGAATGCATATTTGCACCGTCACAGTAGAACTGCTATATAAAATGCATAATACTCTTCGGTGTTTATTTGGTATGTCTTTTTCCAGACCTTACATGTTCAAAGTTTAGCAAATCGACCCTCTTTCTTCCGGCCTCAGGGGCTTCCACATTTTGTCGACAGGGCAACATCTTTCTCTGCGGATATCACATATGCTTAGAAGGAAACAGTACAGAGGACAACAGCGCAAAGAGCAAACAGTTCACAGATGTGTCGCGTTTCAGACGTACGTCGGCTGCGGCTGCTGGCTCTCTGCCCAGAACAGCTCCGGGTGCTCCCGGCGCAGCTGCTCATACTCGGGAATCTGAGCCGGCACAACCGGCAGGTGGGCGCCCTGTGGCTGGAAGCCGCCCTCGTCGGCCACATACGTGATCTGGTAGGTGTTACCGTCGTCAGCGACGAACTGGAAGTTGCCCTGCTGTGTGAGACGCCCGTCTCCGGCTCCGGTCCCGGGTACACCTGACCCTGCTCGGCCACCTGACAAAAACACACACACAGACTCACAGTTATTTGCATTTTTAGTACTAACGAGCGCTTTTGGCCATTACCTATTATATAGCAGAGCGTTATCACTGACATTCTTAAACCAGGAAGTTTTTGGGGATACGTAAGGCATCAATACAATGCAGCTTTTATTCTTTATCGATGTATATGTGTTCAAGAAGTGAAATCAATCTCTACACATCTCATGATATACATATATTTTGTATTGCAGTAGTACTCACGGCTTGTCCATTATCCTGTTCGGAGCTGTACTCGTAGCTGCCGGTGTTGGGATCCTGTTCGAACTTCTGGCTGAGGATACGAATCTCCTGCTGGGGGTTGCCCACGTACTGATCGCTCTGGTATGTCTGGGGAGCAGCCATGGCTGCAACCACCAGAGAGGCAACTATGAACTGGAAAAGACATTAAGACGTTTAACGAATCTATTGCACCTCACACATAGTCGTTCCAAGATTTACTTTATCTTGCAAAATTGCATTGCTTTCGCGTATTTTTCTGGGCTTAGGCATTTTGAAGCCATACAATGGGATACAAATGGGATACTTTACTTAAGTTCGCGCAGTGTGTTTTTATTTTTAATTGTGTTTGTATTGGGGGTGATATGTTGTTGGTGAGGGCGGAGGCATATGCTCATATGCAACGGTTTTCTCCCCTGTCGCCCCCAAACAAATTAAATCTGTATCTGAATAGTTACATACGAATGCATCGCTAGCCCATCTTCAGAAGAACTAAACAGAAATATGGAGTTAAGCAAACTGCAATGAAAATGCAGTTTGTTTTACTACCCCTGTCTACTTTATGTTGTACCAGGGTGATATTTGTGCAATTCTGTTACTTTGCATATACAAGTGCAAGTGAGGAATGAGGCTTTTAATTTGTTTTAATCGACATGGTCTGTGCGTGAATGCGATTATCTGCACTTTGGCACCAAGACGTGTTTTTTTTAGTTAAAATAATCTGACGCCTACTTTTCATGCCAGGCATTCGGACATGCCCTAATCACCATCGACATGATTGGGGCATTCCAGGACAGATCTAGCAAAACATCTCGAAAGAACACCATAGATATATATATATATATATATATTTCGATAAAACTATGTCTTGCAGGTGTTTCGAGTCGTAATTTGACGCAGTGCAATTTTCAGCCTCGACCTTTTAATCGTTTTTTTTAGTTACTGCCTCGGGCAACTTTGCAATGTCGTGCAAAACTCTAATTTTCAATGGGCAATACATTCCATGTAAATCAGGCGAGTCATGCAAACCTATATATTGATCGTAGACAATGAAATCACTAAAAATATCTTCGCCAACAAATTATGCAAGAAAATTATAGTCATTAACAATGATCTGCCAGAGTAAGGGACCAACAGAGGAGACTTGAAATAATTCCATGTAATACCAAGTTAACGGAAAAGAAGTTGGTTGCCTTCCTGGTCAGTTGTGCAGATGAGTACCTACGGCTCCTGAGGTAAAAAGACATCCTGAGGTCCACAGTTTGTATATAGGCTTCGCGTGTTCAACCACGTCAACGTTTTTGAGAAGGCCGATGAGACAGTGGACAGTGATGTCCCGATGACCAGCAGGCGATACATTGAGGTCGGGGACGGTAAACGGCACGATTTCTGTGGATAGACGGTGCAGAAATGTCACCGGGAATAGGAAAAAGGTGGTTATCAGACATGTAAGGGTGAAGTTGTCGTTCCATAACTTCCCCCACAAGGCTAGGGAAAGGCTATGGAGATGGGGCGGAAACTGGATGCTTCAAAGGGAGTTCCCAGTTTTATGAATGGGTGGTCTATCAAGTGCTTCCATAATGCGGGATATTCACAGGTGTTTTGAGGCAGGAGTTGGCTTTATGAAGATGACTCGGATAGAGCCAATTTAGTGACGTCACTACACACGACTTTGGCGATATAAAAATCAGCTAAACTTTCACTAATCGTACAAAGTCGAAATTTTGAGCAAAATGCAATCAAACGTGTCACAGGATAGCAAATTGTAACGGCTACAAAATATAAATCTCAGACTTTTCAGAATATTGTGTTTACACTCAAATAAAAAAAAAAATTATCTTTGAAAAAAATGTTCCCCAAAATAAAAATAAAAAATCGAAAAAC
Organism: Chirona hameri; assembly: GCA_036785665.1. Taxonomy (NCBI): domain Eukaryota; kingdom Metazoa; phylum Arthropoda; class Thecostraca; order Balanomorpha; family Balanidae; genus Chirona; species Chirona hameri. The sequence goes on from JAXIVJ010003029.1 coordinate 19,464, forward strand.
GACATATATATGGGAGAGCCACGTATGAGCGATGACAAACCAAATCTCAAAATAATATTGCCATTTTGACTGACTTATGGCTCCTAAAGTATCAGTAGCGCATGAAGTCATTTTTAAAATTACGTCTTTTGGTTTTAAATGACATACAGAAAAATAAACATCACCACTGTATTTCTGAGACCAAATTTTTCCAGAAACATGCCTTTATAATTATATTTATAAATTTCAAATGTTGACCTTCTTTGACCTGAACTTGACCTGAACTTAAGATTTACTTCACTCAAGGGCCTTCACGTGAGGTCAGGTGAGTAAAATGGCTGTCATTATCAAATTATACGCGTAAAATAACTCATAGAACATGTTTATGACTTTCACATGACTTCCGTATATTTTTTTGCCAATAGTGTCCTTTTGAGACCTGATCTTAGCCGCAACCTTTGTTTACAATCTCACTTTTGTGATGCTGGATGTATATTACATCTTTGAGAGCACTTTGACGATAGTGGTCGGAATGCAAGGCTTTGGTTGCAAAGTATGGCCCACAAAATAAAAAAAAACTCGATTTTGACATTTTACCTGACCTTGACCTGATATGAAACCTTATTTTGACAATTTCAAGTATGCATTAGATGCGTCTCATCGAGAGCTGCCCGTTGCCGCCATGCGCCTTTCGCTGCAATCATTTCTGCGGTAGATAACTGGGGAGGCAATATCCCCCCCGCTTAGTGTCCCGCTGAGACCCCATTCAATAGTGGCTTAAACAAACTTAGCATTGTGATTTTAATAGGCCCACATCGCGGCACGTAGTACATGTTACGTGGGACTTATCGACTCGCGACCGACACGGTCTGTTCGCCGATTCGACACATCGATCGGTGCCATTCGCGTCGCAATCGACCCGGCTGTTTTGGCTCCACGTGCCAAAATGATCGGCAAACGCATAAACACATCCCACACGCACATACGAACACCTCGGCCCCAACTTTTCCTCAGCGACCGCCCAGTATGAAACCTCCGAAGCTAAAAACATACAAGGCATGCTTTCAGATCCTGCGACATTGGACTATATCGACCTTAAATGAAACAGTTCCCCTTGTCAATGAGGTTTTTAGTTGAGATAGCCAATCGGTTCTTCGTGCTCGAAAATTGACTTGAGAAGCTTTCACATCTTCATAGCAATCCCTTAATTAATTAAAATTGGCCTACTGGAGTCCTAGAATCCGGAACGAGTATCCATCGTGACTTCCATCGCTGATTGGCTGATTTGACGTGTGATTATGACGTAACGATGACGTTTGACTTGGGCTATAAGTATGATAAACATTGACATATCTAACGCTGGACAAGAACATGCTGTTTCAGTGCATTATTCCCTTCATTGCACGAATGAACTTTGAGAGATATATCGTGATTGTTGCTAAAATAGTCTATAAACACTTTTCTCAGCAATATTCATAGTGAAAATATACGTCACGCGCGTGGAGATGTCGTCACGATGACATTGCGTGTTTCTTAGCCATCTGATTTCGCATTAATTCACTCTACTCGGAGGAAAAATGTGAATTGGAACCAAATTACTGACAATATAATTTGTATTTTCCGCGTCCATACATATTTATATGGCTTACTAGTAACATAATAATTGAATTTCTAGCTTCCCTCAATCATTTTTGAGTTTTTCAGCCTTTTTAAAGGTGAACAGTTTCCTTTAAGATGTCTACTAAGGGCTGTGTTCCACCTATATACTCGATAAGTCGATTTTGCCTCCAACTGACTGACCCTAGCATGAGTGAGAGTTTCGGATCAACTGTCGGAGGGGTCGGCCATCGGAGCACGGTGACCGGTGATTGGTACTCACCGCAGCCACTACATTCGACAGCAACATTGCAATGCACGTGATTGCAACACAGACCTGTGTTTCTAAATTGGGGCGTCATCAATTCTGATATTTTGGAATATATTTCCAATGATTTTACTATTTCTAATCATGGAGCCCGCCAACAAATGTCTCTGTATTTACAGAGTTGACATGTATTGTATAACTGAATCTGAACATAATTTATGACCGGAGCCGATAGCATCGCAACTTTGTGATGAAAAGGAGTGAAATGAATGCAGTGAACGAAGAATCTGAGCAATTCTACGTTGCAAGGCACGCGCCAGCCAGCTTTGAATATGGATCCGTCGATTTTCGGGTGTTTTTCAGTTTTGTATTCACATCTTTTTTCCGTATATTTGTCACCACCACAGACACTCATTCATACATTTCAACATTCAGTATGAATATCGCGGTCGGCCCGCGCCGCCTCGCGTTCACCACGGCCAATCCTCGCGAAGCGGCGCCCGCCTCGCCACCGGTCGGGCGTGCGAGCCGTCGACCAGCTGGGTCGGCGACCCACACGCCCGGCAGGCCGACCGGCCCGGCAGAATCTGTCAGGGACCGGTCCCGGGTCGGCTCGGGTGGGAAGAGGGCGCGGGCGCCTATCCTACTTTACTGGCACTGTAGTAGGATGCCTGTGTTGGTGAGGGCGGCGACGGCGGCAGCGAGGACGGCGGCAGGAGCATCGACGGCGGAGGCGGCGGCGACAACGGTTGCATCGGCGGCGACCGGCCCATCAGCATCGGTGGCCAGTCAATAGCCTACAGACGAAGACACGACTACAGTCGCCAGAGACGGTAGACCCGCGACACTAGTAGCAGCGGGAGCACGGCAGATGGCGCCACCCGCCGGCCACGCCGCCGCCGCCAGACATGTCGCAATCCGCCAAATCGCGCATGAGGGGACGGAGCAAGGACCGGGTTTTTGTTGGCAATGAAAATAGAACGAAATGGATTATAAGAGTCATCAGTCACCAGCGCTTAAATCAGCTTTTAACTCGCTCCACTTTTTGCTGAAGTTAGCTAAGTTATTTTGCTTTGCTGCTATATATCTTTCAGTTTCAAAATCGCGCTTCAGATTTAAACTGGATGAAAGATGGCCGTATCTCCCCATACCTAGCATCATATATTAAGTATTTTGCCAGTGTTACTATGTGGGTTATCAACGCATCTTTACAATCTCCGAATATTTTCTTTCTATCACACATTTGCTCGAGGCCGTTCACTGAGAGGTATCGTGAAATGTCATGCCAAAGACTTTGCACATAGTGACATGACAGGAATAAATGAGTTAATGTCTCAGGGGCCGCACCGCAGAAGGTGCACCGTTCATTTTCTATGTAATGAATCAAGCGCAAAAAGGTGTTAGTAGTTAAAATGCGCATTACTACTTTGAACTGAAAGGATGTATATCGTGTTGCACAAACACTGTTACCTGTACTGACAATGGCTCGAATGTGTCAATGTCTCTCCTCCACTTGCACTCAATCCTGTCGATATCATTTTGAGATCTTGTGCTGTTTTTCATTAATCCTCTAGCAAACAGCTTTGTGAAAGTTGCATTACTTAAAAGATAGTGAATACGAGCAGGTATTGAAGGGCGATGCTGATACCAGCCATTTGGTTGGTCCTTTTGCAAAATCCTCGGTAAACTGTGCACCAGGCCAAGATAATCAAGGTGAATGCATGGAATATTGTAGAGGTCCTTAAACCTTTGCCACGTTAAAAGCTTGTTGCCTTCGAAGAGATCGCCTATGAGACATAAACCCTTCATTTCCCAACTAATATATCGCGAGTTTTTAAATTTTGTGTGATCAGAATTGAATAAGTTTTCATCGTAAAGGTGTTCATCATGCGTTGTGAACACACTGGCAAAAATGTAGCCAAGCAGAAATTACATCTCTCCAGAATGGGTTGCATATTTCTCTCAAAACCTTTCTCAGAGCCGCAACACCGAAATTCCAGATGAATTCGCTCTAAACTTTTGCAGGTACAAGTGAGTGCCAGGCGCTGTGTTTTCCCGTTATTAGCCTTTTTATCCATTTAATTTTTAGTGATTTGATGTACGATGTAATATTGCCATTGCCAGGCCATTCTCGTGTAAAGGCTGACATAATCTTATTCTTTTCAATGGGTTTCTTTTTGAGCCCCATACAAATGTGAATAGTATTTTGTTTATATCTTTTATGACATTTGTATTCACATCTTAGAAACCAAAAGGGCTAAAGGTATGAAACAAACTTCATAGCGTAGATGAATGTCTCTTCTACAAATGTAATGTAAATATGAGACTGTTTGGCTGATGGCTTTGTTAGTTATCGAGTGGAAAGCATATACTTTTACCTTTTGGATGTCCAACCTGCTTTATCACTCTCTGGACAGCCAATGGAGCGGTATTGTTCACTGCAACTTACGACATTGAAAAGTCCGGACAATTGTATTTCTTATCCACCCATCGCACGCACACTTGTGCCCATATCTTGCTGATCAACAGGGTTTCTGTGAACCACAGCAGGGTCCATTGTCATCGCGAAACATATTTTCCTGCGTCATTTCTGGCCATAGCGATCAGCAAAACTGAAGAGAACGCGTGCTATACTGGCAGCAATAGATCCTCCATTTTAAAGGCAACCAATAAAACAAACATCTTTGTAGTAGCCCCGCCTCCGCCCGGCGCATGCCATGCATGCGACATCAAGCAATGCATAATATCTTTGTTGTTCATTAGGTATGTTTTTACAGACCTTATACAAATACAAAGTTTAGTAAAGTGACACTCGTTGTTCAGGCACTTCCACATTTTGTCGACAGGGCAACATAATTGTCTGCGAATATCACATATGCTTGGAAGGAAACAGTACATATGTCAACAGCGCAAAGAGCAAGCAGTTCACAGATGTGTCGCGTTTCAGACGTACGTCGGCTGCGGCTGCTGGCTCTCTGCCCAGAACAGCTCCGGGTGCTCCCGGCGCAGCTGCTCATACTCGGGAATCAGAGCCGGCTCCACCGGCAGGTGGGCGCCCTGTGGCTGGAAGCCGCCCTCGTCGGCCACATACGTGATCTGGTAGGTGTTACCGTCGTCACCGACGAACTGGAAGTTGCCCTGCTGGGTCAGACTGCCTGTCTCCGGCTCCGGTCCTGGGTACACCTGACCCTGCTCGGCCACCTGACGAAAACACAAACACACAGACTCACAGTTATTTGCAGTTTTAGTACTAGCGAGCGCTGTTGGCCATTACCTATTATATAGCTGAGCGTTATCCCTGACATTCTTAAACCAGGAAGTTTTTGGGGATACCTAAGGCATCAATACAATGCAGATTTTATTCTTTATCGATTTCTATATGTTAAAGAAGTGAAATTAATCTCTACACATCTCATGATATACACATATTTTGTATTGCAGTAGTACTCACGGCTTGTCCGTTATCCTGTTCGTAGCTGTACTCGTAGCTGCCGGTGTTGGGATCCTGTTCGAATTTCTGGCTGAGGATGCGAATCTCCGGCTGGGGGTTGCCCACGTACTGATCGCTCTGGTATGTCTGGGGAGCAACCATGGCCGCAACCACCAGGGAGGCAACGATGAACTGGAAAAAGACATTAAAACGTTTAACGAATCTATTGCACCTCACACATAGTCGTTCCAAGATTTACTTTATCTTGCAAAATTGCATTGCTTTCGCTTATATTTCTGGACTTAGGCATTTTGAAGCCATGCAATGGGATACGCGGGTGGGAGCATTTTCATCGACATCGCCTCGAGCGGCGTTGCTATTTGATTGGTTTGACTTACAGTCTTCATGATTCTGCTGTACTGACGAGCTGGTGCAGGCTTGCTTGTGGTCGCATGCATGGCATGCGCCGGACGGAGGCGGGGCTACTAGAAAGATGTTTGCCTTATTGGTTGCCTTTAAAATGGAGGGTCTATTGCTGCCAGTATAGCACGCGTTCTCTTCAGTTCTGCTGATCGCTATGGCCAGAAATGACGCAGGAAAATATGTTTCGCGATGACAATGGACCCTGCTGTGGTTCACAGAAACCCTGTTGATCAGCAAGATATGGAAACAAGTTTGCGTGCGATGGGTGGATAAGAAATACAATTGTCCGGACTTTTCAATGTCGTAAGTTGCAGTGAACAATACCGCTCCATTGGCTGTCCAGAGAGTGATAAAGCAGGTTGGACATCCAAAACGTTAAGTTATATGTTTTCCACTCGATAACTAACAAAGCCATCAGTCAAACAGTCTCATATTTACATAACATTTGTAGAAGAGACATTCATCTACGCAATGAAGTTGGTTTCATACCTTTAGCCCTTTTGGTTCCTAAGATGTGAATACAAAACTGAAAAACACCCGAAAATCGACGGATCCATATTCAAAGCTGGCTGGCGCGTGCCTTGCAACGTAGAATTACTCAGATTCTTCGTTCACTGCATTCATTTCACTCCTTTTCATCACAAAGTTGCGATGCTATCGGCTCCGGTCATAAATTATGTTCAGATTCAGTTATACAATACATGTCAACTCTGTAAATACATTGACATTTGTTGGCGGGCTCCCTGATTAGAAATAGTAAAATCATTGGAAATATATATATATATATATATATATATATAATATCAGAATTGATGACGCCCCAATTCAGAAACACAGGTCTGCGTTGCAATCACGTGCATTGCAATGTTGCTATCGAATGTAGTGGCTGCGGTGAGTACCAGTCACCGGTCACCGTGCTCCGATGGCCGACCCCTCAGACAGTTGATCAGAAACTCTCACTCATGCTAGGGTCAGTCAGTTGGAGGCAAAGTCGACTTATCGAGTATATAGGTTGAACACAGCCCTTACTAGACATCTTAAAGCAAACTGTTCACCTTGAAAAAAGCGGAAAAACTCAGAAATGACTGAGAGAAGCTAGAAATTCAATTATCATGTTACTAGTAAGCCATATAAATATATATCGACGCGGAAAATGCAAATTATAATGTCAGTAATTTGGTTCCAATTCATATTTTTCCTCTGAGTAGAGTGAATTAATGCGAAATCAGTTGGCTAAGAAACACGTAATGTCATCGTGACGACATCTCCACGCGCGTGACGTATAATTTCACTAAGAATATTGCTGAGAAAAGTGTTTATAGACTATTTTTAGCAACAATCACGATATATCTCTCAAAGTTCATTCGTGCAATGAAGGAAATAAGGCACTGAAACAGCATGTTCTTGTCCAGCATATATGTCAATGTCATATGTCAATGTTTATCATACTTATAGCCCAAGCCAAACGTCATCGTTACGTCATAATCACACGTCAAATCAGCCAATCAGCGATGGGAGTCACGATGGATACTCGTTCCGGATTCTAGGACTCCAGTAAGCCAATTTTAATTAATTAAGGAGTTTCTATGAAGATGTGAAAGCTTCTCAAGTCAATTTTCGAGCACGAAAAACAGATTGGCAATCTCAACTAAAAACCCCATTGACAAGGGGAACTGTTTCCTTTAAGGTCGATATAGTCCAATGTCGCAGGATCTGAAAGCATGCTTTGTATGTTTTTAGCTTCAGAGGTTCCATACTGGGCGGTCGCTGAGGGAAAGTTGGGGCCGAGGTGTTCGTATGTGCGTGTGGGATGTGTTTATGCGTTTGCCGATCATTTTGGCACGTGGAGCCAAAACAGCCGGGTCGATTGCGACGCGAATGGCACCGATCGATGTGTCGAATCGGCGAACAGACCGTGTCGGTCGCGAGTCGATAAGTCCCACGTAACACGTGCTACGTGCCGCGATGTGGGCCTATTAAAATAACAATTCTAAGTTTGTTTAAGCCGCTATTGAATGGGGTCTCAGCGGGACACTAAGGGGGGAGATATTGCCTCCCCAGTTATCTACCGCAGCAATGATTGCAGCGAAAGGCGCATGGCGGCAACGGGCAGCTCTCGATGAGACGCATCTAAAGCATACTCGAAATTGTCAAATTAAGGTTTCATGTCAGGTCAAGGTCAGGTCAATGGTCAAAATCGAGTTTTGTTTTATTTTGTGGCCAATACTTTGCACCCAAAGCCTTGCATTCCGACCACTATCGTCAAAGTGCTCTCAAAGATGTAATAAACATCCAGCATCACAAAAGTAAGATTGTAAGCAAAGGTTGCGGCTAAGGTCAGGTCTCAAAAGGTCACTATTGGCAAAAAATATACGGAATTCATGTGAAAGCCATATGCATGTTCTATGAGTTATTTTACGCGTATAATTTGATAATGACAGCCATTTTACTCACCTGAACTCACGTGAAGGCCCTTAAGTGAGGTAAATTTTAAGTTCAGGTCAAGTTCAGGTCACAGAAGGTCAACATTTTAAATTGATAAATATGATTATAAAGGCATGTTCCTGGAAATTTTTGTCTCAGAAATACAGTGGTGATGTTTTTTTTTCTGTATGTCATTTAAAACCAAGAGACGTAATTTTGCAGATGACTTCATGCGTTTGTAATGCGTTTGTAATCATGCGTTTGATACTGATACTTTAGGAGCCATAAGTCAGTCAAAATGGCAATATTATTTTGAAATTTGGTTTGTCATCGCTCCTACGTGGCTCTCCCATATATATGTCGTTTTTCGATTATTTATTTTTATTTTGGGGAACATTTTTTCAAAGATAAATGTTTTTCGAAATTTGAGTGTAAAAACAATATTTTGAAAAGTCCGAGTTTGCTATTTTCTAGCCGTTACAATTTGCTATCCTGTGACACGTTTTATTGCATTTTGCTCAAAATTTGGACTTTGTACGATTAGTGAAAGTTAAGCTGATTTTTTGTATCGCCAAAGTCGTGTGTAGTGACGTCACTAAATTGGCTCTATCCGAGTCATCTTCATAAATTCAACTCCTGCCTCAAAGCACCTGTGAATATCCCGCATTATGGAAGCACTCGATAGACCACCCATTCATAAAACTGGGAGCTCCCTCTGCAGCATCCAGTTTCTGCCCCATCTCCATAGCCTTTCCCTAGCCTTGTGGGGAAAGTTATGGAACGACAACTTCACCCTTCCATGTCTGGTAACCACCTTTTTCCTATTCCCGGTGACATTTCTGCACCGTCTATCCACAGAAATCGTGCCGTTTACCGTCCCCGACCTCAATTCATCGCCTGCTGGTCATCGGGACATCACTGTCCCCTGCCTCATCGGCCTTCTCAAAAACGACACGCGAAGCCTATATACAAACTGTAGACCTCAGGATGTCTTTTTACCTCAGGAGCCGTAGCAACTCATCTGCACAACTGACCAGCAAGGCAATTAATTTCTTTTCCGTTAACTTGGTATTACATGGAATTATTCCAAGTCTCATCTGTTGGTCCCCTACTCTAGAAGATCATTGCTAACGACCATAATTTTCTTGCGTAATTTGTTGGCGAAGATATTTGTAGTGATTTCATTGTCTACGATCAATATATAGGGTTGTACGACTCGCCTGATTCACATGGAATATATTTCCCGCTGAAAATTAGAGTTTTGCACGACATTGCAAAGTTGCCAGAGGCAGTAACTAAACAAAACTATTAAAAGGACGAGGCTGAAAATTTCACCGCGTCAAATTACGACTCGAAACACCCGCAAAACATAGTTTTATCGAAATATATATATATATATTATGGTGTTCTTTCGATATTTTTTGCTAGATCTGTCGTGGAATGCCCCAATCATGTGGATGGTGATTAGGGCATGTCCGAATGCTTGGCATGAAAAGTAGGCGTCAGGTTATTTTAACTAAAAAACACGTCTTGGTGCCAAAGTGCAGATAATCGCATTCACGCACAGACCATGTCGATTAAAACAAATTTAAAGCCTCATTCCTCACTTGCACTTGTATATGCAAAGTAACGAAATTGCGCAAATATCACCCTGGTACAACATAAAGTAGACAGGGGCAGTAAAACAAACTGCATTTTCATTGCAGTTTGCTTAACTGCATATTTGTATGAAGTTCTTCTGAAGATGGGCTAGCGATGCATTCGTATGTGGCTATTCAGATCAGGATTTAATGTGTTTGGGGGGCGACAGGGGAGAAACCCGTTGCATATGAGCATATGCCTCCGCCCTCACCAACTATATATCAACCCCAATACAAACACAAGTAAAAATGAACAAAACTCTGCGCAAACGTAAGTAAAGGAAACTCAATCGCACCGCTATTTAGTGTGATGAGGGATGTAATCATCCGGATCGGAGTCGGCGGCCCTGAATCCTTTGCCTCACACTCGGTAAATGTCAGCCCATTCAGCGAGTTTGCCCCGTTTGCCGCCAGTTAGCGCTGCTGTAGCCTCAGCCATATAAAAGCAGCTTTGGTGATCCACACAGCAGTCAGTTGCAAAGCCTGCACCAGCTCGTCAGTACAGCAGAGTCATGAAGACTGTAAGTCTCACCAATCAAATAGCAACGCCGCTCGAGGCAATGTCGATGAAAATGCGCCTACCCGCGTATCCCATTGTATGGCTTAAAAATGCCTAAGCCCAGACAAATAAGCGAAAGCAATGGAATTTTGCAAGAGAAAGTAAATCTTTGAACGACTATGTGTGAGGTGCAATAGTTTCGTTAAACGTCTTAATGTCTTTTTCCAGTTCATCGTTGCCTCCCTGGTGGTTGCGGCCATGACTGCTCCCCAGACATACCAGCGCGATCAGTACGTGGGCAACCCCCAGCAGGAGATTCGTATCCTCAGTCAGAAGTTCGAACAGGATCCCAACACCGGCAGCTACGAGTACAGCTACGAACAGGATAACGGACAAGCCGTGAGTACTACTGCAATACAAAATCTATGTATATCATGCGATGTGTAGAGATTGATTTCACTTCTTTAACACATATACATCGATAAAGAATAAAAGCTGCATTGTATTGATGCCTTAGGTATCCCCAAAAACGTCTTGGTTTCAGAATGTCAGTGATAACGCTCACCTATATAATAGGTAATGGCCAACAGCGTTCGTTAGTACTAAAACTGCAAATAACTGTGAGTATGTGTGTGTGTGTTCGTCAGGTGGCCGAGCAGGGTCAGGTGTACCCGGGACCGGAGCCGGAGACGGGCAGTCTCACCCAGCAGGGCAACTTCCAGTTCGTCGCTAACGACGGTAACACCTACCAGATCACGTATGTGGCCGACGAGGGCGGCTTCCAGCCACAGGGCGCCCACCTGCCGGTGGAGCCGGCTCAGATTCCCGAGTATGAGCAGCTGCGCCGGGAGCACCCGGAGCTGTTCTGGGCAGAGAGCCAGCAGCCGCAGCCGACGTACGTCTGAAACGCGACACATCTGTGAACTGTTTGCTCTTTGCGCTGTTGACATCTGTACTGTTTCCTTCCAACATATGTGATATCCGCAGAGAAAGATGTTGCCCTGTCGATAAAATGTGGAAGCCCCTGAGGCCGGAACAAAGAGTGTCGATTTGCTAAACTTTGAACATGTAAGGTCTGGAAAAACATACCAAATAAACACCGCAGAATATTATGCATTTTATACAGCAGTTCTATTGTGACGGTGAAAATATGCATTCCGTGCGTAGGGAAGCGCTGCTTGATGAACTTCGTGACTGTGTGTCTGTTAACCCTCGCCCGGGTAGGTCAAAATCACTACGTGTTCAGGTAGGGGGGGGGGGGGGGGGCTTGGTACGAACCCCCCAACCCCTTTAGCGTGTCGCCCCTAATTGAGCTAGAGCTACAATTCAAAGACGATCGTGTTGCTTGTGACGATAGAAAGTCACTGATATCCAATGCTAAGGTCTTGGGTCATTAGGTGACCTCTGAGGTCATGTCAATGACCCAAATGTCATCAAAATTGAAAATGCGTATACATTGAATTTTATCGAGCTAGAATCGTGAATGAGCATATCATATTGCTTAATGGGTGCCAAATTCGTAATTAGCGTCACAAAATGTCCGGAAACTGCCAAGTTCCAAAAAGGTCATGTCAGGTCATCATGAGGTCAGTGACCTCGGTTGACCTGTGGAAACGCATGACCCCAGTGGAACATATAATTATGTGAAGTGCTCTTGCACTTTACATAATTATTGCAGAGTGCTCATGACTCTGCTGTGGTCATGCGTTTCCACAGGTCAACCGAGGTCACTGACCTCAGATGACCTGACATGACCTTTTCGGAATTTGGCAGTTTTCGGAATTTTTGTGACGCTAATTACGAATTTGGCATCCATTAAGCAATATTATATGCTCATTCACGATTCTAGCTCGATAACATTCAATTTATACGCATTTTCGATTTTGATGACATTTGGGTCATTGGCATGACCTCAGAGGTCACTTAATGGCCCAAGCCCTTAACATCGGATATCAGTGGCTTGTTATCGTCACAAGCAACACGCTCGTCTTTGAATTTAAGCTCAAGCTCAATTAGGGGAGACATGCTAAGGTTGACCTGTGGTTGAAAATGGATCCCACATTTGAAATCAGCGTAACAAAATGTCCTAGAAACCGCCAGAAGCCCAAAAAAGTCATTTGAGGTCGTCGGAGGTCAATGACCTCAGTTGACCTCTGAAAAGGTCAATCGAGGTCACAATCTCATTGTAAACCACAACTGTCACCTGGAAACCCTGTACATATGCTCCTGAACAAAAAGCACTCGAAAACTGCAGAAGTTACAAGCATCGATTCTGCGGGACACCAGTTGCGCTTGACACGACCTTGAGAAACAGGTATATGTCACGGATCATGTGGGTTAGAACTTCACATTTTTTAGAGTATGTGATAATTTTTATCTCTCAAAAGTAGGGTACTGAAAGTTGCACCAATATCGGTTTGAAACTACGCGAGTTACTCCAGAAAAACCGAGGGGGGGGGGGGGGGGGGTGGGGTGGCATCCACCCCCTACCAGGGCGAGGGTTACAGCAATACATTTTCATCGGCGCTCAAAACACGCTGCTTTATAGTGCAGTCTGCCCTGCACTTCATTGCCGACTGTCGTTAGGTTAGAGTATGCACTGTCACATCATATCTTCACCGTTATTAAGCTCCAGTGCACACTTCTTAAGAACGGAAATGCCGGTAATTATGCTACTTTTTTATTCGATTGCTTAATATTATTAAAATCACAATGCTAAGTTTGTTTAAGCCGCTATTACATGGGGTCTCAGCGGGACACCGGGGGGGGGGGGGGGATATTGCCTCCCCAGTTATCTACCGCACCAATGATTGCAGCGAAAGGCGCATGGCGGCAACGGGCAGGTCTCGATGAGACGCATCTAAAGCATACTCGAAATGTCAAATTAAGATTTCATGTCAGGTCAAGGTCAGGCCAATGGTCAAAATTGAGTTTTGTTTTGTTTTGTGGGCCATACTTTGCACCCAAAGCCTTGAATTCCGACCATTATCGTCAAAGTGCTCTCAAAGATGTAATATACATTCAGCATCACAAAAGTGAGATTGTAAGCAAAGGTTGCGGCTAAGGTCAGGTCTCAAAAGGTCACTATTGGCAAAAAAATTACGGAAGTCATGCGAAAGTATTATACATGTTCTATGAGTTATTTTACGCGTAAAAGTTTATAATGATAGCCATTTTACTCACCTGACCTCACGTGAAAGCCCTTGAGTGAAGTAAATCTTAAGTTCAGGTCAAGTTCAGGTCACCGAAGGTCAACATTTGGAATGGATAAATATAATTATAAAGGCATGTTTCTGGGAAAGTTATGTCTCAGAAATACAGTGGTGATGTTTATTTTTCTGTATCTTGTCATTTAAAACCAAAAGACGTAATTTTAAAAATGACTTCATGCGCTACTGATACTTTAGGAGCCATAAGTCAGTCAAAATGGCAATATTATTTTGAAATTTGGTTTGTCATCGCTCATACGTGGCTGTCCCATATATATATGTCGTTTTTCGATTATTTATTTTTATTTTGGGGAACATTTTTTCAAAGAATAATGTTTTTGAAATTTGGTTGTAAAAACAATATTTTGAAAAATCCGAGATTGATATTTTGTAGCCGTTACAATTTGCTATCCTGTGACACGTTTTATTTCATTTTGCTCACAATTTCGACTTTGTACGATTAGTGAAAGTTTAGCTGGTTTTTTTATCGCCAAAGTCGTGTGTAGTGACGTCACTAAATTGGCTCTATCCGAGTTATCTTCATGAAGCCAACTCCTGGCTCAAACCACCTGTGAATATCCCGAATTATGGGAGCACTCGATAGACCACCCATTTATAAAACTGGGAACTCCCTCTGAAGCATCCAGTTTCCGCCCCATCTCCATAGCCTTTCCCTAGCCTTGTTGGGAAAGTTATGGAACGACAACTTCACCCTTACATGTCTGGTAACCACCTTTTCCTATTCCTGGTGACATTTCTGCACCGTCTATCCACAGAAATCGTGCTGTTCTCCGTCCCCGACCTCAATTTATCGCCTGCTGGTCTTCGGGACATCACTGTCCCCTGCCTCATCGGCCTTCTCAAAAACGACACGCGAAGCCTATATACAAACTGTAGACCTCAGGATGTCTTTTTACCTCAGGAGCCGTAGCAACTCATCTGCACAACTGACCAGCAAGGCAACCAATTTCTTTTCCGTTAACTTGGTATTACATGGAATTATTCAAAGTCTCCTCTGTTGGTCCCCTACTCTAGAAGATCATTGCTAACGGCCATAATTTTCTTGCGTAATTTGTTGGCGAAGATATTTGTAGTGATTTCATTGTCTACGATCAATATAAAGGTTTGTATGACTCGCCTGATTTACATGGAATGTATTGCCCGCTGAAAATTAGAGTTTTGCACGACATTGCAAAGTTGCCAGAGGCAGTAACTAAACAAAACTATTAAAAGGACGAGGCTGAAAATTTCACCGCGTCAAATTACGACTCGAAACACCCGCAAAACATAGTTTTATCGAAATATATATATATATATATATATATATATATATATATATATATATATATATATATATATATATATATATATTATGGTGTTCTTTCGATATTTTTTGCTAGATCTGTCCTGGAATGCCCCAATCATGTGGATGGTGATTAGGGCATGTCCGAATGCTTGGCATGAAAAGTAGGCGTCAGGTTATTTTAACTAAAAAACACGTCTTGGTGCCAAAGTGCAGATAATCGCATTCACGCACAGACCATGTCGATTAAAACAAATTAAAAGCCTCATTCCTCACTTGCACTTGTATATGCAAAGTAACGAAATTGCACAAATATCACCCTCGTACAACATAAAGTAGACAGGCGCAGTAAAACAAACTGCATTTTCATTGCAGTTTGCTTACCTTCATATTTCTGTTTAGTTCTTCTGAAGATGGGCTAGCGATGCATTCGCATGTAACTATTCAGACGAGGATTTAATTTGTTTGGGGGTGACGGGGGGAAACCGTTGCATATGAGCATATGCCTCCACCCTCACCAACAACATATCACCCCCAATACAAACACAATTAAAATTAAAAACACACTGCGCGAACTTAAGTAAAGGAAAACCCATCGCACCGCTACTTAGTGTGATGAGGGATGACGTCATCCGGACCGGAGTCGGCGGCCCTGAATCCGTTGCCTCACACGCTGCAAATGTCAGCCCATTCAGCGAGTTTGCGCAGTTTGCCGCCAGTTAGCGCTGCTGTAGCCTCAGCCATATAAAAGAAGCTTTGGTGATTCACTCAGCAGTCAGTTGCAAAGCTTGCACCAGCTCGTCAATACAGCAGAGTCATGAAGACTGTAAGTCGTACCAATCAAATGGCAACGCCGCTCGAGGCGATGTCGATGAAAATGCGCCTACCCGCGTATCCCATTGTATGGCTTCAAAATGCCTAAGCCCAGAAAATAAGAGAAAGCAATGCAATTCTGCAAGAGAAAGTAAATCTTAGAACGACTATGTGTGAGGTGCAATAGATTCGTTAAACGTCTTCATGTCTTTTCCAGTTCATCGTTGCCTCCCTGGTGGTTGCGGCCATGGCTGCTCCCCAGACATACCAGAGCGATCAGTACTTGGGCAACCCCCAGCCGGAGATTCGCATCCTCAGCCAGAAGTTCGAACAGGATCCCAACACCGGCAGCTACGAGTACAGCTACGAACAGGATAACGGACAAGCCGTGAGTACTACTGCAATACAAAATATATGTATATCATGAGATGTGTAGAGATTCATTTCACTTCTTTAACACATATACATCGATAAAGAATAAAAGCTGCATTGTATTGATGCCTTAGGTATCCCCAAAAACTCCCTGGTTTAAGAATATCAGTGATAACGCTCACCTATATAATAGGTAATAGCCAACAGCGCTCGTTAGTACTAAAAATGCAAATAACTGTGAGTATGTGTGTGTGTTTTCGTCAGGTGGCCGAGCAGGGTCAGGTGTACCCGGGACCGGAGCCGGAGATGGGCAGTCTCACCCAGCAGGGCAACTTCCAGTTCGTCGCTGACGACGGTAACACCTACCAGATCACGTATGTGGCCGACGAGGGCGGCTTCCAGCCACAGGGCGCCCACCTGCCGGTGGAGCCGGCTCAGATTCCCGAGTATGAGCAGCTGCGCCGGGAGCACCCGGAGCTGTTCTGGGCAGAGAGCCAGCAGACGCAGCCGACGTACGTCTGAAACGCGACACATTTGTGAACTGTTTGCTCTTTGCGCTGTTGACTTCTGTACTGTTACCTTCCAAGCATATGTGATATCCGCAGACAATTATGTTGCCCTGTCGACGAAATGTGGAAGTCCCTGAGGCCGGAACAAAGACTGTCGATTTGCTCAACTTTGAACATGTAAGGTCTGCAAAAAGGCATAACAACTAAACACCGAAGAATATTATGCATTTTATACAGCAGTTATACTGTGACGGTGCAAATATGCATTCTGGGCGTAGGGCAGCTCGGTTTGATAAACTTCGTGACTGTGTGTCTGTTAACGCAAACCCGGGTAGGGCACAATCACTACGTGTTTGGGTAGTGGGGGGGGGGGGGGGGGGGCTTGGTACGACTCTCCCCCCTTAGCGTTTCGCCCTAATTGAGCTAGAGCTTCAATTCAAAGACGAGGGTGTTGCTTGTGACGATAGGAAGCTACTGATATCCGACGTTAAGGTCTTGGGTCATTAGGTGAACTCTGAGATGTTCACCTAATGACCCAAATGTGGTAGCATCCACCCCCTACCCGGGCAAGGTTAAAGCAATACATTTTCCTCGGCGCTCAAAGCACGCTGCTTTATAGTGCAGTCCGCCCTGCACTTCATTGCCGACTGTCGTTAGGTTAGAGTACGCACTGTCACATCATATCTTCACCGTTATTGAGCTCCAGTGCACACGTCTTAAGAACCGAAATGCCGGTAAGTTTGCTACTTTTTTTATTCGATTGCTTAATATTATTAAAATCACAATTCTAAGTTTGTTTAAGCCGCTATTACATGGGGTCTCAGCGGGACACCGGGGGGGGGGGGGGGATATTGCCTCCACAGTTATCTACCGCACTAAAGATCGCAGCGAAAGGCGCATGGCGGCAACGGGCAGCTCTTGATGAGACGCATCTAAAGCATACTCGAAATGGTCAAATTAAGGTTTCATGTCACGTCAAGGTCAGGTCAAAGGTCAAAATCGATTTTAATTTTTATTTTGTGGGCCATACTTTCCACCCAAAGCATTGAATTCCGACCATTATCGTCAAAGTGCTCTCAAAGATGTAATATACATCCAGCATCACAAAAGTGAGATTGTAAGCAAAGGTTGCGGCTAAGATCAGGTCTCAAAAGGTCACTATTGGCAACAAATCTACGGAAGTCTTGCGAAAGTCATATACATGTTCTATGAGTTATTTTACGCGTATAATTTGATAATGATAGCCATTTTACTCACCTGACCTCACGTGAAGGCCCTTGAGTGAAGTAAATCTTAAGTTCAGGTCAAGGTCAGGCCACAGATGGTCAAAATTTGAAATTGGTAAATATAGTTATAAAGGCATAATTCTGAAAAAAATTGTCTCAGAAATACAGTGGTGATGTTTATTTTTATGTATCTTGTCATTTAAAACCAAAAGACGTAATTTTAAAAATGACTTTATGAGCTACTGATACTTATGGAGCCATAAGTCAGTCAAAATGGCAATATTATTTTGAAATTTGGCTTGTCATCGCCAATACGTGGCTCTCCCATATATATATATGTCGTTTTTCGATTATTTATTTTTATTTTGGGGAACATTTTTTTAAAAGTTTTTTTTTAAATTTGGGTGTAAAAACAATATTTTGAAAAGTCCGAGATTGCTATTTTGTAGCCATTACAATTTGCTATCCTGTGACACGTTTTATTTCATTTTGCTCAAAATTTGGACTT
This sequence comes from Chirona hameri, assembly GCA_036785665.1. Lineage (NCBI taxonomy): Eukaryota > Metazoa > Arthropoda > Thecostraca > Balanomorpha > Balanidae > Chirona > Chirona hameri. The sequence goes on from JAXIVJ010003029.1 coordinate 37,663, forward strand.
TGTACGATTAGTGAAAGTTTAGCTGATTTTTTAATCGCCAAAGTCGTGTGTAGTGACTTCATTAAATTTGCTCTATCCGAGTCATCTTCATAAAGCTAATTCCTGCCTCAAACCACCTGTGAATATCCCGCATTATGAAAGCACTTGATAGACCACCCTTTCATAAAACTGGGAACACCCTCTAAAGCATCCAGTTTCCGCCCCATCTCCATAGCCTTTCCCTAGCCTTGTGGGGAAAGTTATGGAACGACAACTTCACCCTTACATGTCTGGTAACTACCTTTTTCCTATTCCTGGTGACATTTATGCACCGTCCATCCACAGAAATCGTGCTGTTTTCCGTCCCCGACCTCAATTTATCGCCTGCTGGTCATCGGGACATCACTGTCCACTGCCTCATCTGCCTTCTACAAAACGTTGACGTGGTTGAACACGCGAAGCCTATATACAAACTGTAGACCTCAGGATGTCTTTTTACCTCAGGAGCCGTAGGTACTCATCTGCACATCTGACCAGCAAGGCAACCAACTTCTTTTCCGTTCACTTGGTATTACATGGAATTATTTCAAGTCTCTTCTGTTGGTCCCTTACTCTGGCAGATCATTGATAACGACTATAATTTTCTTGCATAATTTGTTGGCGAAAATATTTTTAGTGATTTCATTGTCTACGATCAATATAAAGGTTTGTATGACTCGCCTGATTTACAAGGAATATATTGCCCGCTGAAAATTAGAGTTTTGCACGACATTGCAAAGTTGCCAGAGGCAGTAACTAAAAAACAACTATGAAAAGAACGAGGCTGAGAATTTCACTGCGTCAAATTACAACTCGAAACACCCGCAAGATATAGTTTTATCGACATATATATATCTATGGTGTTCTTTCGAGATTTTTTGCTAGATCTGTCCTGGAATGCCCCAATCATGTGGATGGTGATTAGGGCATGTCCGAATGCTTGGCATGAAAAGTAGGCGTCAGGTTATTTTAACTAAAAAACACGTCTTGGTGCCAAAGTGCAGATAATCGCATTCACGCACAGACCATGTCGATTAACACAAATTAAAAGCCTCATTCCTCACTTGCACTTGTATATGCAAAGTAAAGGAATTGCACAAATATCACCCTGGTACAACATAAAGTAGACAGGCGCAGTAAAACAAACTGCATTTTCATTGCAGTTTGCTTAACTGCATATTTGTAATAAGTTCTTCTGAAGATGGGCTAGCGATGCATTCGTATGTGGCTATTCAGATCAAGATTTAATGTGGTTGGGGGCGACAGGGGAGAAAACTGTTGCATACACTCACACAAAAATCAACACCTGCGCAGGGTGTCAACACCCCTAGCCCGTGTGATTCCCACACAACCTAAAATACGTCGCCTGGAAGGTGTTTTATTTAGCACTCAGGGAGGTGTACCGGAACAACCGTGATCGCCGCTGCATGGGGTGTATAGGTTTAGCGGAACACCCTTGATAACCGCTGCATGGGGTGTCGAGGTGTCGCAATACGCATGTGTGGGGTGTCGATTGACGCCTCAGCCGGGCGAATTGCGGGAGTTCGTTTACCACGGTCGCCGCTGCATGGGGTGTCGTGACGCAGACGCATGGCGGGCGGCGGCCGCCGCCGGGCGCCGGCTCAGAGACGTGTCGCAACTCGCAAGACTCATGCCATTCTGAGCACTCTGACCTGACTCTGACCACTCGCGCCAACTTTCCCAATCTGAGCAAGTAACAATTAGTACATTTCAGTGCAAAACCATTGTATTAACAAAACCGTTAATTATTGTAAACAGATCCATGTATCAACACCAGCATCACAAATCAGCATCATCAAGCATACTCACACATAATCATAGTTACTATGGATCAACAGTCAGCTACGTATATTCATATGTTTATAGAAGCTTGGTCGGTGCAGCTCCGACAGGATAAGAAATACAATTGGTTGTGACGGGAGGGCATGACACATATAGACGCTATCATACCTAATGTTTATCGATCACAAATTCACAACTAAGTACATTTCTAAGATCAAAAGAACGCACGAAAGAACGCACTCACAACTCACAATTAGGTACTTATAACTCCGATCACGACAGCACGATTGACAGCCTTTCGCAACTCAACGGCAACTTGAACACTGACAACGGTCGACGCACGCACACTGCAGAACCCGCCGCGCCCAAGTTCACAGCCCAACTGACCCTGCGCAGCGGCGCGGCCGGCCGGCGGTTATGTGCGCGCGAAGCCAATGCCGCGCCGTCGTCTGCGTGCATCTGCGTCACGACACCCCAAGCAGCGGCGACCGTCACACCTCTCCCAGTGGTGAACGAACTTCTGAAATACGCCCGGCTGAGGTGTCAATTGGCTCCCCCGCATGAGTATTGCGACACCTCGACACCCCTTGCAGCGGTGACGAACTCACAATGCGATGGTGGTCGGCACTGACACACCACGCAGGTGTCTGACATGGGTGTAGATAGCGAAACATCAACAGTGACACCACATGCATGAATACATTTCCAAATTAACCTCTGTGGCAGGAGTTGACACCCGGGTCGTGTGTAGCGATTTTGTGAGTGAGTATGCCAAGTAACGGAATTGCACAAATATCACCCTGGTAAAACTTAAAGTAGACAGGGGCAGTAAAACAAACTGCATTTTCATTGCAGTTTGCTTAACTACATATTTGTATTTAGTTCTTCTGAAGATGGGCTAGCGATGCATTCGTATGTAAATATTCAGACGAGGATTGAATTTGTTTGGGGGCGACAGGGAAGAAAACCGTTGAATATGAGCACATGCCTCCGCCCTCACCAACAACATATCACCCCCAATACAAACACAATTAAAAATGAAAACACACTGCGCAAACGTAAGTAAAGGAAAATCCATCGCCCTGCTACTTAGTGTGATGAGGGATGACGTCATCCGGACCGGAGTCGGCGGCCCTGAATCCGTTGCCTCACACGCTATAAATGTCAGCCCATTCAGCGAGTTTGCGCCGTTTGCCGTCAGTAAGCGCTGCTGTAGCCTCAGCCATATAAAGCAGCTTTGGTGATCCACTCAGCAGTCAGTTGCGAAGCTTGCACCAGTTCGTCAGCACAGCAGAGTCATGAAGACTGTAAGTCGTACCAATTAAATAGCAACGCCGCTCGAGGCAATGTCGATGAAAATGCGCCTACCCGCGTATCCCATTGTATGGCTTCAAAATGCCAAGTCCAGAAATATAAGCGAAAGCAATGCAATTTTGCAAGATAAAGTAAATCTTAGAACGACTATGTGTGAGGTGCAATAGATTCGTTAAACGTCTTAATGTCTTTTCCAGTTCATCGTTGCCTCCCTGGTGGTCGCAGCCATGGCTGTTCCCCAGACATACCAGAGCGATCAGTACGTGGGCAACCCCCAGCCGGAGATTCGTATCCTCAGTCAGAAGTTCGAACAGGATCCCAACACCGGCAGCTACGAGTACAGCTACGAACAGGATAACGGACAAGCCGTGAGTACTACTGCAATGCAAAATATGTGTATATCATGAGATGTGTAGAGATTCATTTCACTTCTTGAACATATAGAAATCGATAAAGAATAAAAGCTGTATTGTATTGATGCCTTAGGTATCCCCCAAAACATCCTGGTTTAAGAATGTCAGTGATAACGCTCACCTAAATAATAGGTAATGGCCAACAGCGCTCGTTAGCACTAAAACTGCAAATAACTGTGAGTCTGTGTGTGTGTGTTTTCGTCAGGTGGCCGAGCAGGGTCAGGTGTACCCGGGACCGGAGCCGGAGACGGGCAGTCTCACCCAGCAGGGCAACTTCCAGTTCGTCGGTGACGACGGTAACTCCTACCAGATCACGTATGTGGCCGACGAGGGCGGCTTCCAGCCACAAGGCGCCCACCTGCCGGTGGAGCCGGCTCAGATTCCCGAGTATGAGCAGCTGCGCCGGGAGCACCCGGAGCTGTTCTGGGCAGAGAGCCAGCAGCCGCAGACGACGTACGTCTGAAACGCGACACATCTGTGAACTGTTTGCTCTTTGCGCTGTTGACATCTGTACTGTTTCCTTCCAAGCATATGTGATATCCGCAGATGTTGCCCTGTCGATAAAATGTGGAAGCCTCTGAGGCCGGAACAAAGAGTGTCGATTTGCTAAACTTTGAACATGTAAGGTCTGGAAAAAGACATACCAAATAAACACCAAAGAATATTATGCATTTTATACAGCAGTTCTACTGTGATGGTGAAAATATGCATTCTGTGCGTAGGGAAGCGCTGCTTGATGAACTTCGTTCAGGTAGGGGGGGGGGGGGGCTTGGTACGAACCCCCCCTTTAGCGTGTCGCCCTAATTGAGCTAGAGCTACAATTAAAAGACGATCGTGTTACTTGTGACGATAGAAAGTCCCTTATATCCGATGCTAAGGTCTTGGGTCATTAGGTGACCTCTGAGGTCATGGCAATGACCCAAATGTCATCAAAATTGAAAATGCGTATAAATTGAATTTTATCAAGCTAGAATCGTGAATGAGCATATCATATTGCTTAATGGGTGCCAAATTCGTAATTAGCGTCACAAAATGTCAGAAAACTGCCAAATTCCAAAAAAGGTCATGTCAGGTCATCTGAGGTCAGTGACCTCGGTTGACCTGTGGAAACGCATGACCCCAGTGGAACATATATTTATTTAAAATGGATCCGATATTTGAAATCAGCGTAACAAAATGTCCTAGAAACCGCCAGAAGCCCAAAAAAGTCATCTGAGGTCATCGGAGGTCAATGACCTCAGTTGACATCTGAAAAGGTCAATCGAGGTCACAATCTCATTGTAAACCACAACTGTCACCTGGAAACACCTGTGCATATGCTCCTGAACAACAAACACTCGAAAACTGCAGAAGTTACAAGCATCGATTCTGCGGGACACCAGTTGCGCTTGACATGACCTTGAGAAACAGGTATATTTCACGGATCATGTGGGTTAGAACTTCATTTTGTGTTTAGAGTATGTGATAATTTTTTTTTCTCTCACAAAAGTAGGGTACTGAAAGTTGAATCAAAATCGGTTTGAAACTACGCGAGTTACTCCAGAAAAACCAAGGGGGTTGGCATCCACCCCCTACCCGGGCGAGGGTTAAAGCAATACATTTTCCTCAGCGCTCAAAACACGCTGCTTTATAGTGCAGTCTGCCCTGCACTTCATTGCAGACTGTCGTTAGGTTAGAGTACGCACTGTCACATCATATCTTCACCGTTATTGAGCTCCAGTGCACACTTCTTAAGAACCGAAATGCCGGTAAGTTTGCTACTTTTTTATTCGATTACGTAATATCATTAAAATCACAATTCTAAGTTTGTTTAAGCCGCTATTACATGGGGTCTCAGCGGGACACTGAGGGGGGGGCATATTGCCTCCCCAGTTATCTACCGCACCAATGATCGCAGCGAAAGGCGCATGGCGGCAACGATGAGACGCATCTATAGCATACTCGGAATGGTCAAATTAAGGTTTCATGTCAGGTCAAGGTGAGGTCAAAGGTCAAAATCGAGTTTTTATTTTATTATTTTGTGGGCCAGCCTTTCCACCCAAAAACTTGAATTCCGACCATTATCGTCAAAGTGCTCTCAAAGATGTAATATACATCCAGCATCACAAAAGTGAGATTGTAAGCAAAGATTGCGGCTAAGATCAGGTCTCAATAGGTCACTATTGGCAACAAATCTACGTAAGTCATGCTAAAGTCATATAGATGTTCAATGAGTTATTTTACGCGTATAATTTGATAATGATAGCCATTTTACTTACCTGACCTCACGTGAAGGCCCTTGAGTGAAGTAAATCTTAAGTTCAGGTCAAGGTCAGGTCACGGATAGTCAACACTTTAAATTGATAAATATAGTTATAAAGGCATAATCCTGGGAAAATTTGGTCTCAGAAATACTGTGGTGATGTTTATTTGTATGTATCTTGTCATTTAAAACCAAAAGACGTAGTTTTAAAAATGACTTTATGAGCTACTGATACTTTAGGAGCCCTAAGTCAGTCAAAATGGCAATATTATTTTGAAATTTGGCTTGGCATCGCTCATACGTGGCTCTCCCATATATATGTCGTTTTTCGAATATTTATTTTTATTTTGGGGAACATTTTTTTCAAAGATAAATGTTTTTTTAAGTTTGGGTGTAAAAACAATATTTTGAAAAGTCCGAGATTGCTATTTTGTAGCCGTTACAATTTGCTATCCTGTGACACGTTTTATTTCATTTTGTTCAAAATTTGGATTTTGTACGATTAGTGAAAGTTTAGCTCATATTTTTTTATCGCCAAAGTCGTGTGTAGTGACGTCACTAAATTTGCTCTATCCGAGTCATCTTCATAAAGCCAACTCCTGCCTCAAACCACCTGTGAATATCCTGCATTATGGAAGCACTCGATAGACCACCCATTCATAAAACTGGGAACTCCCTCTGAAGCATCCAGTTTCCGCCCCATCTCCATAGCCTTTCCCTAGCCTTGTGGGGGAAAGTTATGGAACGACAACTTCACCCTTACATGTCTGGTAACCACCTTTTTCCTATTCCCGGTGACATTTCTGCACCGTCTATCCACAGAAATCGTGCTGTTTTCCGTCCCCGACCTCAATTTATCGCCTGCTGGTCATCGGGACATCACTGTCCCCTGCCTCACGGCCTTCTAAAAAACGTTGACGTGGTTGAACACGCGAAGCCTATATACAAACTGTAGACCTCAGGATGTCTTTTTACCTCAGGAGCCGTAGGTACTCATCTGCACAACTGACCAGAAAGGCAACCAACTTCTTTTCCGTTCACTTGGTATTACATGGAATTATTTCAAGTCTCCTCTGTTGGTCCCTCACTCTGGCAGATCATTGCTAACGACTATAATTTTCTTGTATAATTTGTTGGCGAAAATATTTTTATTGATTTCATTGTCTACGATCAATATATAGGTTTGCATGGCTCGCCTGATTTACATGGAATATATTGCCGCTGAAAATTAGAGTTTTGCATGACATTGCAAAGTTGCCCGAGGCAGTAACTAAAACAAACTATTAAAAAGACGAGGCTGAAAATTTCACTGCGTCAAATTACGACTCGAAACACCTGCAAGACATAGTTTTATCGACATATATATCTATGGTGTTCTTTCGATATTTTTTGCTAGATCTGTCCTGGAATGCCCCAATCATGTGGATGGTGATTAGGGCATGTCCGAATGCTTGGAATGGAAAGTAGGCGTCAGGTTATTTTAACTAAAAAAACACGTCTTGGTGCCAAAGTACAGATAATCGCATTCACGCTCAGACCATGTCGATTAACACAAATTAAAAGCCTCATTCCTTACTTGCACTTCTATATGCAAAGTAACAGAATTGCACAAATATCACCCTGGTACAACAGAAAGTAGACAGGGGCAGTAAAACAAACTGCATTTTCATTGCAGTTTGTTTAACTGCATATTTGTATTAAGTTCTTCTGAAGATGGGCTAGCGATGCATTCGTATGTGGCTATTCAGATCAGGATTTAACGTGTTTGGGGGTGACAGGGGAGAAAACCGTTGCATACACTCACACAAAAATCAACACCTGTGCAGGGTGTCAACACCCCTAGCTCGTGTGATGCCCACTCAACCTAAAATACGACCGCCTGGAAGGTGTTTTGTTTAGCACTCAGGGAGGTGTACCGGAACAACCGTGATCGCCGCTGCATGGGGTGTATAGTTTAACGGAACACCCTTGATAACCGCTGCATGGGGTGTCGAGGTGTCGTAATACGCATGCGTGGGGTGTCGATTGACGCCTCAGCCGGGCGTATTGCGGGAGTTCGTTTTCCATTGGGAGAGGAGTAACGTCACCGCTGCATGGGGTGTCGTGGTGTCGCAATACTCATGCGAGGGGTGTCGATTGACGCCTCAGCCGGGCGAATTGCGGGAGTTCGTTTACCACTGGGAGAGGTGTGACGGTCGCCGCTGCATGGGGTGTCGTGACGCAGACGCATGGCGGGCGGCGGCCGCCGCCGGGCGCCGGCTCAGAGACGTGTCGCAACTCCCAAGACTCATGCGAATCTGAGCACTCTGACCTGACTCTGACCACTCGCGCCAACTTTCCCAATCTGAGCAACTAAAAATTAGTACATTTGAGTGCAAAACCATTGTATTAACAAAACCGTTAATTATTGTAAACAGATGCACGTATCAACACCAGCATCACAAATCAGCATCATCAAGCATACTCATACATAATCATAGTTACTATGGATCAACAGTCAGCTACGTATATTCATATGTTTATAGAAGCTTGGTCGGTGCAGCTCCGACAGGATAAGAAATACAATTGGTTGTGACGGGATGGCATGATACATATAGACGCTATCAAACCTAATGTTTATCGATCATAAATTCACAACTAAGTACATTTCTAAGATTAAAAGAACGCACGAAAGAACGCACTCACAACTCACAATTAGGTACTTATAACTCCGATCACGACAGCACGATTGACAGCCTTTCGCAACTCAATGTCAACTTGAACACTGGCAACGGTCGACGCACGCACACTGCAGAACCCGCCGCGCCCAAGGTCACAGCCCAACTGACCCGGCGCGGCGGCGCGGCCGGCCGGCGGTTATGTGCGCGCGATACCAATGCCGCGCCGTCGTCTGCGTGCATCTGCGTCACGACACCCCAAACAGCGGCGACCGTCACACCTTTCCCAGTGGTGAACGAACTCTTGAAATACGCCCGGCTGATGCGTCAATCGGCTCCCCCCGCATGAGTATTGCGACACCTCGACACCCCATGCAGCGGTGACGAACACACAATGCGATGGTGGACGGCACTGACACATCACGCAGGTGTCTGACATGGGTGTAGATAGCGAAGCATCAACAGTGACACCCCATGCATGAATACATTTCCAAATTAACCTCTTTGGCAGGAGTTGACACCCGGGTCGTGTGTAGCGATTTTGTGAGTGAGTATGCCAAGTAACGGAATTGCACAAATATCACCCTAATAAAACTTAAAGTAGACAGGGGCAGTAAAACAAACTGCATTTTCATTGCAGTTTGCTTAACTACATATTTGTCTTTAGTTCTTCTGAAGATGGGCTAGTGATGCATTCGTATGTGGCTATTCAGATCAGGATTGAATTTGTTTGGGGGCGACAGGGAAGAAAACCGTTGAATATGAGCATATGCCTCCGCCCTCACCAAAAACATACAACATATCACCCCCAATACAAACACAATTAAAAATGAAAACACACTGCGCAAACGTAAGTAAAGGAAAATCCATCGCCCCGCTACTTAGTGTGATGAGGGATGACGTCATCCGGACCGGAGTCGGCGGCCCTGAATCCGTTGCCTCACACGCTGTTAATGTCAGCCCATTCAGCGAGTTTGCGCCGTTTGCCGCCAGTAAGCGCTGCTGTAGCCTCAGCCATATAAAGCAGCTTTGGTGATCCACTCAGCAGTCAGTTGCGAAGCCTGCACCAGTTCGTCAGCACAGCAGAGTCATGGAGACTGTAAGTCGTACCAATTAAATAGCAACGCCGCTCGAGGCAATGTCGATGAAAATGCGCCTACCCGCGTATCCCATTGTATGGCTTCAAAATGCCAAGTCCCGAAATATAAGCGAAAGCAATGCAATTTTGCAAGATAAAGTAAATCTTAGAACGACTATGTGTGGGGTGCAATAGATTCGTTAAACGTCTTAATGTCTTTTCCAGTTCATCGTTGCCTCCCTGGTGGTTGCGGCCATGGCTGCTCCCCAGACATACCAGAGCGATCAGTACGTGGGCAACCCCCAGCCGGAGATTCGCATCCTCAGCCAGAAGTTCGAACAGGATCCCAACACCGGCAGCTACGAGTACAGCTATGAACAGGATAACGGACAAGCCGTGAGTACTACTGCAATATAAAATATGTGTATATCATGAGATGTGTAGAGATTCATTTCACTTCTTGAACACATATACATCGATACAGAATAAAGGCTGCATTGTATTGAAGCCTTAGGTATCCCCAAAAACTTCCTGGTTTAAGAATGTCAGTGATAACGCTCACCTATATAATAGGTAATGGCCAACAGCGCTCGTTAGTACTAAAACTGCAAATAACTGTGAGTCTGTGTGTGTGTGTGTGTGTTTTCGTCAGGTGGCCGAGCAGGGTCAGGTGTACCCGGGACCGGAGCCGGAGACGGGCAGTCTCACCCAGCAGGGCAACTTCCAGTTCGTCGCTGACGACGGTAACACCTACCAGATCACGTATGTGGCCGACGAGGGTGGTTTCCAGCCTCGGGGCGCCCACCTGCCGGTGGAGCCGGCTCAGATTCCCGAGTATGAGCAGCTGCGCCGGGAGCACCCGGAGCTGTTCTGGGCAGAGAGCCAGCAGCCGCAGCCGACGTACGTCTGAAACGCGAAACATCTGTGAACTGTTTGCTCTTTGCGCTGTTGACATCTGTACTGTTTCTTTCTAAGGATATGTGATATCCGCAGAGAAATATGTTGCCCTGTCGACAAAATGTGAAAGCCAATGAGGCCGGAAGAAAGGTTGTCGATTTGCTAAACTTTGAACATGTAACGTCTGGAAAAAGACATACCAAATAAACACCGAAGAATATTATGCATTTTATGCAGCAGTTCTACTGTGACGGTGCAATTATGCATTCCGTGCGTAGGGGAACGCTGCTTGATAAACTTCCTGACTGTGTGTCTGTTAACCCTCGCCCGGGTAGGTCAAAATCACTACGTGTTCAGGTAGGGGGGGGGGGGGGGGCTTGGTACGACCCCCCTTAGCGTGTCTCCCCTAATAGAGCTTGAGCTTCAATTCAAAGACGAGCGTGTTGCTTGTGACGATATAAAGCTACTGATATCCGATGTTAAGGTCTTGGGCCATTAGGTGACCTCTGAGGTCATGCCAATGACCCAAATGTCATCAAAATTGAAAATGCGTATAAATTGAAGGTTATCGAGCTAGAATCGTGAATGAGCATATAATATTGCTTAATGGGTGCCAAATTCGTAATTAGCGTCACAAAATGTCCGAAAACTGCCAAATTCCGAAAAGGCCATGTCAGGTCATCTGAGGTCAGTGACCTCGGTTGACCTGTGGAAACGCATGACCCCAGTGGAACATATAATTATGTAACATGGATCCCAAATTTGAAATCAGCGTAACAAAAAGTCCTAGAAACCGCCAGAAGCCCAAAAATGTCATCTGAGGTCATCGGAGGTCAATGACCTCAGTTGACCTCTGAAAAGGTCAATCGAGGTCACAATCACAGTGTAAACCACAACTGTCACCTGGAAACACCTGTGCATATGCTCCTGAACAACAAACACTCGAAAACTGCAGAAGTTACAAGCATCGATTCTGCGGGACACCTGTACATGACCTTGAGAAACAGGTATATTTCACGGATCATGTGGGTTAGAACTTCATTTCTTTTTTAGAGTATGTGATAATTTTTTCTCTCTCAAAAGTAGGGTACTGAAAGTTGAATCAAAATTGGTTTGAAACTACGCGAGTTACTCGAGAAAAACCGAGGGGGGGGGGGGGGTGGCATCCACCCCCTACCAGGGCGAGGGTTAAAGCAATACATTTTCCTCAGCGCCCAAAACACGCTGCTTTATAGTGCAGTCTGCCCTGCACTTCATTGCAGACTGTCGTTAGGTTAGAGTACGCACTGTCACATCATATCTTCACCGTTATTGAGCTCCAGTGCACACTTCTTAAGAACCGAAATGCCGGTAAGTTTGCTACTTTTTCATTCGATTGCTTAATATTATTAAAATCACAATTCTAAGTTTGTTTAAGCCGCTACTAAATGGGGTCTCAGCGGGACACTGGGGGGGGGGGGGGGCATATTGCCTCCCCAGTTATCTACCGCACCAATGATCGCAGCGAAAGGCGCATGGCGGCAACGATGAGACTCATCTAAAGCATACTCGAAATGGTCAAATTAAGGTTTCATGTCAGGTCAAGGTCAGGTCAAAGGTCAAAATCGAGTTTTTTTATTATTTTGTGGGCCAGACCTTCCACCCAAAGCCTTGAATTCCGACCATTGTCGTCAAAGTGCTCTCAAAGATGTAATATACATCCAGCATCACAAAAGTGAGATTGTAAGCAAATATTGCGGCTAAGATCAGGTCTCAAAAGGTCACTATTGGCAACAAATCTACATAAGTCATGCTAAAGTCATATAGATGTTCTATGAGTTATTTTACGCGTATAATTTGATAATGATAGCCATTTTACTCACCTGACCTCACGTGAAGGCCCTTGAGTGAAGTACATATTAAGTTCAGGTCAAGGTCAGGTCACAGATGGTCAACACTTGAAATTGATAAAAATAGTTATAAAGGCATAATTCTGAAAAAAATTTGGTCTCAGAAATACGGTGGTGATGTTTATTTTTATGTATCTTGTCATTTAAAACCAAAAGACGTAATTTTAAAAATGACTTTATGAGCTACTGATACTTTAGGAGCCATAAGTTAGTCAACATAGCAATATTATTTTGAAATTTTGCTTGGTATCGCTCATACGTGGCTTTCCCATATATATGTCGTTTTTCGAATATTTTTATTTATTTTGGGGAACATTTTTTCCAAGATAAATGTTTTTTAATTTGGGTGTAAAAACAATATTTTAAAAAGTCCGAGATTGCTATTTTGTAGCCGTTACAATTCGCTATCCTGTGACACGTTTTATTTCATTTTGCTAAAAATTTGGATTTTGTACGATTAGTGAAAGTTTAGCTGATTTTTTTATCGCCAAAGTCGTGTGTAGTGACGTCACTAAATTTGCTCTATCTGAGTCATCTTCATAAAGCTAATTCCTGCCTCAAACCACCTGTGAATATCCCGCATTATGGAAGCACTCGATAGACCACCCATTCATAAAACGTTGAACTCCCTCTGAAGCATCCAGTTTCCGCCCCATCTCCATAGCCTTTCCCTTGCCTTGTGGGGAAAAGTTATGGAACGACAACTTCACCCTTACATGTCTGGTAACCACCTTTTTCCTATTCCCGGTGACATTTCTGCACCGTCTATCCACAGAAATCGTGCTGTTATCCGTCCCCGACCTCAATTTATCGCCTGCTGGTCATCGGGACATCACTGCCTCACGGCCTTCTAAAAAACGTTAAAGTGGTTGAACACGCGAAGCCTACATACAAACTGTAGACCTCAGGATGTCTTTTTACCTCAGGAGCCGTAGGTACTCATCTGCACAACTGACCAGCAAGGCAACCAACTTCTTTTCCGTTAACTTGGTATTAAATGGAAATATTTCAAGTCTCCGCTGTTGGTCCCTTAATCTGGCAGATCATTGCTAACGACTATAATTTTCTTGCATAATTTGTTGGCGAAAATATTTTTAGTGATTTCATTGTCTACGATCGATATATAGGTTTGCATGACTCGCCTGATTTACATGAAATATATTGCCCGCTGAAAATTAGATTTGTGCACGACATTGCAAAGTTGCCCGAGGCAGTAACTAAAAAACAACCATTAAATTGACGAGGCTGAGAATTTCACTGCGTCAAATTACGACTCGAAACACCCGCAAGACATAGTTTTATCAACATATGTATATATATATATATATCTATGGTGTTCTTTCGAGATTTTTTGCTAGATCTGTCCTGGAATGCCCCAATCATGTGGATGGTGATTAGGGCATGTCCGAATGCTTGGCATGGAAAGTAGGCGTCAGGTTATTTTAACTAAAAAAAACACGTCTTGGTGCCAAAGTGCAGATAATCGCATTCACGCACAGACCATGTCGATTAAAACAAATTAAAAGCCTCATTCCTTACTTGCACTTGTATATGCAAAGTAACGGAATTGCACAAATATCATCCTGGTACAACATAAAGTAGACAGGGGCAGTAAAACAAACTGCATTTTCATTGCAAGTTTGCTTAACTGCATATTTGTATTAAGTTCTTCTGAAGATGGGCTAGCGATGCATTCGTATGTGGCTATTCAGATCAAGATTTAATGTGTTTGGGGGCGACAGGGGAGAAAACCGTTGCATACACTCAAAAAAAAATCAACACCTGCGCAGGGTGTCAACACCCCTAGCCCGTGTGATGCCCACACAACCTAAAATACGTCGCCTGGAAGGTGTTTTGTTTAGCACTCAGGGAGGTGTACCGGAACAACCGTGATCGCCGCTGCATGGGGTGTATAGGTTTAACGGAACACCCTTGATAACCGCTGCATGGGGTGTCGAGGTGTCGCAATACCCATGCGTGGGGTGTCGATTGACGCCTCAGCCGGGCGTATTGCGGGAGTTTGTTTTCCATTGGGAGAGGAGTAACGTCACCGCTGCATGGGGTGTCGAGGTGTCGCAATACTCATGCGAGGGGTGTCGATTGACGCCTCAGCCGGGCGAATTGCGGGAGTTCGCTTACCACTGGGAGAGGTGTGACGGTCGCCGCTGCATGGGGTGTCGTGACGCAGACGCATGGCGGGCGGCGGCCGCCGCCGGGCGCCGGCTCAGAGACGTGTCGCAACTCGCAAGACTCATGCCAATCTGAGCACTCTGACCTGACTCTGACCACTCGCGCCAACTTTCCCAATCTGAGCAACTAAAAATTAGTACATTTCAGTGCAAAACCATTGTATTAACAAAACTGTTAATTATTGTAAACAGATCCACGTATCAACACCAGCATCACAAATCAGCATCATCAAGCATACTCATACATAATCATAGTTACTATGGATCAACAGTCATCTACGTATATTCATATGTTTATAGAAGCTTGGTCGGTGCAGCTCCGACAGGATAAGAAATAAAATTGGTTGTGACGGGAGGGCATGCTACATATAGACGCTATCATACCTAATGTGTATCGATCACAAATTCACAACTAAGTACATTTCTAATATCAAAAGAAAGCACGAAAGAACGCACTCACAACTCACAATTAGGTACTTATAACTCCGATCAAGACAGCACGATTGACAGCCTTTCGCAACTCAACGGCAACTTGAACACTGACAACGGTCGACGCACACACACTGCAGAACCCGCCGCGCCCAAGTTCACAGCCCAACTGACCCTGCGCGGCGGCGCGGCCGGCCGGCGGTTATGTGCGCGCGAAGCCAATGCCGCGCCGTCGTCTGCGTGCATCGGCGTCAGGACACTCCAAGCAGCGGGGACCGTCACACCTCTCCCAGTGGTGAACGAACTCCTGAAATACGCCCGGCTGAGGCGTCAATCGGCTCCCCCGCATGAGTATTGCGACACCTCGACACCCCATGCAGCGGTGACGAACACACAATGCGATGGTGGTCGGCACTGACACATCACGCAGGTGTCTGACATGGGTGTAGATAGCGAAGCATCAACAGTGACACCCCATGCATGAATACATTTCCAAATTAACCTCTGTGGCAGGAGTTGAAACCCGGGTCGTGTGTAGCGATTTTGTGAGTGAGTATGCCAAGTAACGGAATTGCACAAATATCACCCTGGTAAAACTTAAAGTAGACAGGGTCAGTAAAACAAACTGCATTTTCATTGCAGTTTGCTTAACTACATATTTGTCTTTAGTTCTTCTGAAGATGGGCTAGCGATGCATTCGTATGTAAATATTCAGAATTAATTACGAGGAATTAATTTTAAATTAATTAAAAACTAATTTAATAAAAATTAAAAAGAATTAATTAAAAATTACGAGGAATTAATTTGTTTGGGGGCGACAGGGAAGAAAACCGTTGAATATGAACATATGCCTCCGCCCTCACCAACAACATATCACCCCCAATACAAACACAATTAAAAATGAAAACACACTGCGCAAACGTAAGTAAAGGAAAATCCATCGCCCCGCTACTTAGTGTGATGAGGGATTACGTCATCCGGACCGGAGTCGGCGGCCCTGAATCCGTTGCCTCACACGCTATAAATGTCAGCCCATTCAGCGAGTTTGCACCGTTTCCGCCAGTAAGCGCTGCTGTAGTCTCAGCCATATAAAGCAGCTTTGGTGATCCACTCAACAGTCAGTTGCGAAGCCTGCACCAGTTCGTCAGCACAGCAGAGTCATGAAGACTGTAAGTCGTACCAATTAAATAGCAACGCCGCTCGAGGCAATGTCGATGAAAATGCGCCTACCCGCGTATCCCATTGTATGGCTTGAAAATGCCAAGTCCAGAAATATAAGCGAAAGCAATGCAATTTTGCAAGATAAAGTAAATCTTAGAACGACTATGTGTGAGGTGCAATAGATTTGTTAAACGTCTTAATGTCTTTTCCAGTTCATCGTTGCCTCTCTGGTGGTTGCAGCCATGGCTGCTCCCCAGACATACCAGAGCGATCAGTACGTGGGCAACCCCCAGCAGGAGATTCGTATCCTCAGCCAGAAGTTCGAACAGGATCCCAACACCGGAAGCTACGAGTACAGCTACGAACAGGATAACGGACAAGCCGTGAGTACTACTGCAATACAAATTATATGTATATCATGAGATGTGTAGAGATTGATTTCACTTCTTGAACACATATACATCGATACAGAATAAAGGCTGCATTGTATTGATGCCTTAGGTATCCCCAAAAACTTCCTGGTTTAAGAATGTCAGTGATAACGCTCACCTATATAATAGGTAATGGCCAACAGCACTCGTTAGTACTAAAACTGCAAATAACTGTGAGTCTGTGTGTGTGTGTTTTCGTCAGGTAGCCGAGCAGGGTCAGGTGTACCCGGGACCGGAGCCGGAGACGGGCAGTCTCACCCAGCAGGGCAACTTCCAGTTCGTCGGTGACGACGGTAACTCCTACCAGATCACGTATGTGGCCGACGAGGGCGGCTTCCATCCTCGGGGCGCCCACCTGCCGGTGGAGCCGGCTCAGATTCCCGAGTATGAGCAGCTGCGCCAGGAGCACCCGGAGCTGTTCTGGGCAGAGAGCCAGCAGCCGCAGCCGTCGTACGTCTGAAACGCGACACATCTGTGAACTGTTTGCTTTTTGCGCTGTTGACATCTGTACTGTTTCCTTCTAAGCATATGTGATATCCGCAGAGAAATATGTTGCCCTGTCGACAAAATGTGGAAGCCAATGAGGCCGGAAGAAAGGGTGTCGATTTGCTAAACTTTGAACATGTAAAGTCTGGAAAAAGACATACCAAATAAACACCGAAGAATATTATGCATTTTATACAGCAGTTCTACTTTGACGGTGCAAATATGCATTCAGTGCTTAGGGAAGCGCTGCTTGATGAACTTCGTGACTGTCTGTCTGTTAACGCAAACCCGGGTAGGGCAAAATCACTACGTGTTCGGGTAGGGGGGGGGGGGGGGGCTTGGTACGATCCCCCCCTTAGCGTGTCTCCCCTAATTGAGCTTGAGCTTCAATTCAAAGACGAGCGTGTTACTTGTGACGATAGAAAGCCACTGATATCCGATGTTAAGGTCTTGGGCCATTAGGTGACCTCTGAGGTCATGCCAATGACCCAAATGTCATCAAAATTGAAAATGCGTATAAATTGAATGTTATCGAGCTAGAATCTTGAATGAGCATATAATAGTCAAAAGTTGTGTTAAAATGATCAAGAACATGCCAAATATGTATTTTAGTGGTCAAATGAATAATGCTACAAAATAGAGGTAACACGAACGAGACAAATTTCCACTTTTTTGTTCGCAAAAGTTATTTTTCGCAGTTAGTACCCATTTTTCATCGCCAGCCATACGCTTGCCAGCCTCCTAATGTGAAGGGTTCCTCTCTTGAAATATTCAGGAAACTAAAATACAGGCTACTCTCAGCGTTCAGATCACAAAAAAACAAAAGTGGTGAAACAGAATAAGAAATTGAATCCCCTAATTGATGATCTCGTCAAAAATGATAGCCTTATTGTCAAACAATCGGACAAATGTAAGAGCTTAGTGGTCATGCCTAAAACTGAATACGTGTCAAAAGCCTCTGCTTTGCTCACCAGTTACTTTAAACTATCGACCAACCCGACGCCCGACCTGGAGAACAAGACCAAAGACCTGACCGCGAGAGTCCTCCGTGGTAAGGTCCCTGACCGTACGTTAGCCAAACTACTGCCTAGGTGGACTAGAACAGCGGAATTCTACGGTTTACCGAAAACACATAAGCCTAACAATCCGCTCCGGCCGATCGTGTCAGCCTGTGGAGATCCCCTGGATAAGTTATCCTGGTTTCTCCAGCAGATATTGACACAGATCCTCCATTTTGTACCTACTTACCTAGAAAATACGGGACACTATTTGAATAAGCTGAAAGGGGCTTTTCCGGGAAAGTTACCTGAAGGGGCCATTGTGTTCTCCCTGGATGTGGTAAACTTATATGGGAGCATTCCCATACAAGAAGCCATTACCGCCACGATCAATCTGATAAGAGAAAACATCAGTAAGATTAACGTGTATGGCCTTTCACTCGCCGAGATAGAGACCCTCCTTACCCACGTCTTGACCAACAATTTTATTCGTTTTGGAACAAACTACTACAAGCAAACAGAGGGAATAGCGATGGGTAACAGACTCGCGCCACCGATTGCCATAGCCTTCATGCATAACCTTGAATCAAGCTTTGTGAGTAATTGTTGCCTTAAACCGAGCATACTTTTACGATATATAGATGACTATTTCGGAATATGGGTGCATGGACTGAAAAGTTTGCTGGAATTTTATGAGAACATTAACAATCATCACCCTAAGATCAAGTTCACTCTGGAGCACACATACTATTCAGGTACCCTATCCTTTTTTTAAACACAATGATTACAGTCCACCCGGATGGAAGATTCACTACCGAACTGTTCATTAAACCCATGGCTGCCCCTATTGTACTGCATTATGAGTCTGCACACCCCAAGAAAACAAAATTAGGAATCCTAACTTCACAAACAAAACGAGCCATTGGAGTATCATCATCACCAGATGCCACTGACCGAAGTCTTGACAAAATAAAACTTCTTTTCCTAGAGAACGGCTACCCAGAATATATGATAGATAGAGCATTCAGAACTAATCTCAGACCAACCCGACGCAATCAAAAACAGAAAAATGTAAACGCAGGACAAGTGACATACATGAGGCTGCCATACGTTAATGAGACAATATGTCATCGTGTGAATGGGATCATCAAAGGATCCAAACTGAACTTAAGAATAGCCTGGCGGAGTGGACCCACCCTCAAGAATAAACTCGTCAGATCTGCTCTAGAGCCCCCTCCATGTAGAGGAAAGACACGCTGCCATGCATGCCCTAACGGCCCAGCTGGGAAATGCCACACAAAACACGTCGTATACAAAATGTCTTGTAAACAGTGTAACAATGACAAAAAAAAACATACTTCTATATAGGGGAAACATCTCGACCAGTCCGGGAAAGATTTAAGGAACACCTGTCCGACGCTAGATTGCGCAGGCTAGGTACAGGACTGGGCGAGCACACCTTAGACAACCACACCGGACTTAGCAACAAAGAAATGAATAGTAGCTTTCATCTTGAGATAATGAGCACGAATCATGATATAGCAGACAATAAGATAGATGAATCAATCAAAATCCGTGAAAACAGCCCTAACCTGAACACATACTCAAAATCATGGCCCATTATCTAACCGTGTAGGTGGTTTATTACAGAAGGACCTGTCGCTAAGGTGTGGGGGTGTGTTTGCAAGTTGCATGTTATCATTCATTCGCAGTCAACGATTGTGTCACACAGCCTGTCTTGCGCTGGTTGCGTATTGCTTATTTTGTTACGTCATGTTGCAAATATGTGATTTTCGTAGTATGCTTTCTTTTGACAATGCAACATTTTCACATTTTCTCGCTAATCACTCAGGCGTTTGAGTGTCTGTATTTTAAACTATGACAGGTTTCTTTTCATAACTGTGTCACCTTCGTCATATTAAATTGGTTATATTTTGTTAGATTATGTTACGATATGTTAGGCATGTAATAGTCACTAAATCTTGAATGTCGCATATTTTCACAAATGGGTACTTTGTATTATGCATTCCATGTCTATACATTCAGCAGTCACGGTCATACTAGAGGATACCATCATCATTGTGACATGAGCGAATCTGTTTTTGTTATTTTGTGTGGCATTCAAAAATATTTAAAAGCTTCAGACCTGATGATGACAGTGATGTCGAAAGCTTGTCTATTTTAATTATTCATTTGACCACTAAAATACATATTTGGCATGTTATTGATCATTTTAACACAACTTTTGACAATAATGTCCATCATGCCAGCCATCCAAATATTAAATAACTTTCCTAGAAGTGAGCATATAATATTGCTTAATGGGTGCCAAATTCGTAATTAGCGTCACAAAAAGTCCGAAAACTGCCAAATTCCAAAAAGGTCATGTCAGGTCATCTGAGGTCAGTGACCTCGGTTGACCTGTGGAAACGCATGACCCCAGTGGAACATATAACTATGTAACATGGATCCAAAATTTGAAATCAGCATAAGAAAATGTCCTAGAAACCGCCAGAAGCCCAAAAATGTCATCTGAGGTCATCGGAGGTCAATGACCTCAGTTGACTTCCGAAAAGGTCCATCGAGGTCACAATCTCAGTGTCAACCACAACTGTCACCTGGAAACACCTGTGCATATGCTCCTGAATAACAAACACTCGAAAACTGCAGAAGTTACAAGCATCGATTCTGCGGGACACCAGTTGCGCTTGACATGACCTTGAGAAACAGGTATATTTCACGGATCATGTGGGTTAGAACTTTTTTTTTAGAGTATGTGATAATTTTTCTCTCTCAAAAGTAGGGCACTGAAAGTTGCACCAATATCGGTTTGAAACTACGCGAGTTACTCCAGAAAAACCGAGGGGGTTGGCATCCACCCCCTACCAGGGCGAGGGTTAAAGCAATACATTTTCCTCAGCGCTCAAAACACGCTGCTTTATAGTGCAGTCTGCCCTGCACTTCATTGCAGACTGTCGTTAGGTTAGAGTACGCACTGTCACATCATATCTTCACCGTTATTGAGCTCCAGTGCACACTTCTTAAGAACCGAAATGCCGGTAATTGTGCTACTTTATTATTCGATTGTTAATATTATTAAAATCTCAATGCTAAGTTTGTTTAATCCGCTATTGAATGGGGTCTCAGCGGGACACTGGGGGGGGGGGGGGGGGATATTGCCTCCCAGTTATCTACCGCACCAATGATTGCAGCGAAAGGCACATGGCGGCAACGGGCAGCTCTCGATGAGACGCATCTAAAGCATACTCGACATTGTCAAATTAAGGTTTCATGTCAGGTCAAGGTCAGGTCAATGGTCAAAATCGAGTTTTGTTTTATTTTGTGGGCCATACATACTTTGCACCCAAAGCCTTGAATTCCGACCATTATCGTCAAAGTGCTCTCAAAGATGTAATATACATTTAGCATCACAAAAGTGAGATTGTAAGCAAAGATTGCGGCAAAGGTCAGGTCTCGAAAGGTCACTATTGGCAAAAAAATTACGGAAGTCATGCGAAAGTCATATACATGTTCTATGAGTTATTTTGCGCGTAAAAGTTTATAATGATAGCCATTGTACTCACCTGACCTCACGTGAAAGCCCTTGAGTGAAGTAAATCTTAAGTTCAGGTCAAGTTCAGGTCACAGAAGGTCAACATTTGAAATTGATAAATATAATTATAAAGGCATGTTTCTGGGAATTTTTTTCTCAGAAATACAGTGGTGATGTTTATTTTTCTGTATCTTGTCATTTAAAACCAAAAGACGTAATTTTAAAAATGACTTCATGCGCTACTGATACTTTAGGAGCCATAGGTCAGTCAAAATGGCAATATTATTTTGAGATTTGGTTTGTCATCGCTCATACGTGGCTCTCCCATATATATGTCGTTCTTGATTATTTATTTGTATTTTGGGGAACATTTTTTCAAAGATAAATGTTTTTGAAATTTGGTTGTAAAAACAATATTTTGAAAAGTCCGAGATTGCTATTTTGTAGCCGTTACAATTTGCTATCCTGTGACACGTTTTATTTCATTTTGCTCAAAATTTCAACTTTGTACGATTGGTGAAAGTTTAGCTGATTTTTTAATCGCCAAAGTCGTGTGTAGTGACGTCACTAAATTGGCTCTATCCGAGTCATCTTCATGAAGCCAACTCCTTCCTGCCTCAAACCACCTGTGAATATCCCGAATTATGGGAGCACTCGATAGACCACCCATTCATAAAACTGGGAACTCCCTCTGAATCATCCAGTTTCCGCCCCATCTCCATAGCCTTTCCCTAGCCTTGTGGGGAAAGTTATGGAACGACAACTTCAACCTTACATGTCTGGCAACCACCTTTTCCTATTCCTGGTGACATTTCTGCACCGTCTATCCACAAAAATCTTGCTGTTTTCCGTCCCCGACCTCAATTTATCGCCTGCTGGTCATCGGGACATCACTGTCCCCTGCCTCATCGGCCTTCTCAAAAACGACACGCGAAGCCAATATACAAACTGTAGACCTCAGGATGTCTTTTTACCTCAGGAGCCGTAGCAACTCATCTGCACAACTGACCAGCAAGGCAACCAATTTCTTTTCCGTTAACTTGGTATTACATGGAATTATTTCAAGTCTCCACTGTTGGTCCCTTACTCTGGCAGATCATTGATAACGACTATAACTTTCTTGCGTAATTTGTTGGCGAAGATATTTGTAGTGATTTCATTGTCTACGATCAATATATAGGTTTGCATGACTCGCCTGATTTACATGGAATGTATTGCCCACTGAAAATTAGAGTTTTGCACGACATTGCGAAGTTGCCAGAGGCAGTAACTAAACAAAATATTAAAAGGACGAGGCTGAAAATTTCACTGCGTCAAATTACGACTCGAAACACCCGCAAAACATAGTTTTATCGAAATATATATATATATATATATATATATATATATATATATATATATATATATATATATATATATATATATATATATATTATCGTATTCTTTCGATATTTTTTGCTAGATCTGTCCTGGAATGCCCCAATCATGTGGATGGAGATTAGGGCATGTCCGAATGCTTGGCATGAAAGGTAGACGTCAGGATATTTTAACTAAAAAACACGTCTTGGTGCCAAAGTGCAGATAATCGCATTCACGCACATACCATGTCGATTAAAACAAATTAAAAGCCTCATTCCTCACTTGCACTTGTATATGCCAAGTAACGAAATTGCACAAATATCACCCTGGTACAACGTAAAGTAGACAGGCGCAGTAAAACAAACTGCACTTTCATTGCAGTTTGCTTAACTGAATATTTGTCTTTAGTTCTTCTGAAGATGGGCTAGTGATGCATTCGTATGTAACTATTCAGAACAGGATTTAATTTGGTTGGGGGCGACACCAAGGGGGGGGGGCATCCACTCCCTACCCGGGCAAGGTTAAAGCAATACATTTTCCTCAGCGCCCAAAACACGCTGCTTTATAGTGCAGTCTGCCCTGCACTTCATTGCAGACTGTCGTTAGGTTAGAGTACGCACTGTCACATCATATCTTCACCGTTATTGAGCTCCAGTGCACACTTCTTAAGAACCGAAATGCCGGTAAGTTTGCTACTTTTTTATTCGATTGCTTAATATGATTAAAATCACAATTCTAAGTTTGTTTAAGCCGCTATTGCATGGGGTCTCAGCGGGACACCGGGGGGGGGGGGGGGGATATTGCCTCCCCAGTTATCTACCGCACCAATGATCGCAGCGAAAGGCGCATGGCGGCAACGGGCAGCTCTCGATGAGACGCATCTAAAGCATACTCGAAATGGTCAAATTAAGGTTTCATGTCACGTCAAGGTCAGGTCAAAGGTCAAAAGCGAGTTTTTTTATAATTATTTTGTGGGCCATACTTTCCACCAAAAGCCTTGAATTCCGACCATTATCGTCAAAGTGCTCTCAAAGATGTAATATACATCCAGCATCACAAAAGTGAGATTGTAAGCAAAGGTTGCGGCTAAGATCAGGACTCAAAAGGTCACTATTGGCAACAAATCTACGTAAGTCATGCGAAAGTCATATACATGTTCTATGAGTTATTTTACGCGTATAATTTGATAATGATAGCCATTTTACTCACCTGACCTCACGTGAAGGCCCTTGAGTGAAGTAAATCTTAAGTTCAGGTCAAGGTCAGGTCACATATGGTCAACATTTTAAATTGGTAAATATAGTTATAAAGGCATTATTCTGGGAAAAATTTGGTCTAAGAAATACAGTGGTGATGTTTATTTTTATGTATCTTGTCATTTAAAACCAAAAGACGTAATTTTAAAAATGACTTTATGAGCTACTGATACTTTAGGAGCCATAAGTCAGTCAAAAAGGCAATATTATTTTGAAATTTGGCTTGTCATCGCTCATACGTGGCTCTCCCATATATATGTCGTTTTTCGATTATTTATTTTTATTTTGGGGAACATTTTTTTCAATTTTTTTTTAAATTACGGTGTAAAAACAATATTTTTAAAAGTCCAAGATTGCTATTTTGTAGCCGTTACAATTTGCTATCCTGTGACACGTTTTATTTCATTTTGCTCAAAATTTAGACTTTGTACGATTAGTGAAAGTTTAGCTGATTTTTTTATCGCCAAAGTCGTGTGTAGTGACGTCACTAAATTTGCTATATCCGAGTCATCTTCATAAAGCTAATTCCTGCCTCAAACCACCTGTGAATATCCCGCATCATGGAAGCACTCGATAGACCACCCATTCATAAAACTGGGAACTCCCTCTAAAGCATCCAGTTTTCGCCCCATCTCCATAGCCTTTCCCTAGCCTTGTGGGGAAAGTTATGGAACGACACTTCACCCTTACATGTCTGGTAACCACCTTTTTCCTATTCCCGGTGACATTTATGTACCGTCCATCCACAGAAATCGTGCTGTTTTCCGTCCCCGACCTCAATTTATCGCCTGCTGGTCATCGGGACATCACTGTCCACTGTCTCATCGGCCTTCTACAAAACGTTGACGTGGTTGAACACGCGAAGCCTATAAACAAGCTGTAGACCTCAGGATGTCTTTTTACCTCAGGAGCCGTAGGTACTCATCTGCACAACTGACCAGCAAGGCAACCAACTTCTTTTCCGTTCACTTGGTATTACATGGAATTATTTCAAGTCTCCTCTGTTGGTCCCTTACTCTGGCAGATCATTGATAACAACTATAATTTTCTTGCATAATTTGTTGGCGAAAATATTTTTAGTGATTTCATTGTCTACGATCAATATATATGTTTGCATGACTCGCCTGATTTACATGGAATATATTGCCGCTGAAAATTAGAGTTTTGCACGACATTGCAAAGTTGCCCGAGGCAGTAACTAAAAAAAAACTATTAAAATGACGAGGCTGAAAATTTCACTGCGTCAAATTACGACTCGAAACACCCGCAAGACATAGTTTTATCGAAATATATATATATATATATATACATATATATATATATATATATATATATATATATATATATATATATATATATATATATATATATATATATATATATATATATATATATATATATATATATATATATATATATATATATATATATATATATATATATATATATATATATATATATATATATATATATATATATATATATATATATATATATATATATATATATATATATATATATATATATATATATATATATATATATATATATATATATATATATGGTGTTCTTTCGAGATTTTTTGCTAGATCTGTCCTGGAATGCCCCAATCATGTGGATGGTGATTAGGGCATGTCCGAATGCTTGGCATGAAAAGCAGGCGTCAGGTTATTTTAACTAAAATAACACGTCTTGGTGCCAAAGTGCAGATAACCGCATTCACGCACAGACCATGTCGATTAAAATAAATTAAAAGCCTCATTCCTCACTTGCACTTGTATATGCAAAGTAACGGAATTGCACAAATATCATCCTGGTACAACATAAAGTAGACAGGGGCAGTAAAACAAACTGCATTTTCATTGCAGTTTGCTTAACTGCATATTTGTATTAAGTTCTTCTGAAGATGGGCTAGCGATGCATTCGTATGTGGCTATTCAGATCAGGATTTAATGTGTTTGGGGGCGACAGGGGAGAAACCCGTTGCATATGAGCATATGCCTCCGCCCTCACCAACTATATATCAACCCCAATACAAACTCAAGTAAAAATGAAAAAACTCTGCGCATTTTAAGTAAAGGAAAATCAATCGCACCGCTATTTAGTGTGATGAGGGATGTAATCATCCGGATCGGAGTCGGCGGCCCTGAATCCGTTGCCTCACACGCGGTAAATGTCAGCTTATTCAGCGAGTTTGCGCCGTTTGCCGCCAGTTAGCGCTGCTGTAGCCTCAGCCATATAAAGCAGCTTTGGTGATCCACACAGCAGTCAGTTGCAAAGCCTGCACCAGCTCGTCAGTACAGCAGAGTCATGAAGACTGTAAGTCTCACCAATCAAACAGCAACGCCGTTCGAGGCAATGTCGATGAAAATGCGCCTACCCGCGTATCCCATTGTATGGCTTCAAAATGCCTAAGCCCAGACAAATAAGCGAAAGCAATGCAATTTTTCAAGAGAAAGTAAATCTTTGAACGACTATGTGTGAGGTGCAATAGATTCTTTAAACGTCTTAATGTCTTTTTCCAGTTCATAGTTGCCTCCCTGGTGGTTGCAGCCATGGCTGCTCCCCAGACATACCAGCGCGATCAGTACGTGGGCAACCCCCTGCCGGAGATTCGTATCCTCAGTCAGAAGTTCGAACAGGATCCCAACACCGGAAGCTACGAGTACAGCTACGAACAGGATAACGGACAAGCCGTGAGTACTACTGCAATACAAAATATGTGTATATTATGAGATGTGTAGAGATTAATTTCACTTCTTGAACATATAGAAATCGATAAAGAATAAAATCTGCATTGTATTGATGCCTTAGGTATCCCCAAAAACTCCCTGGTTTAAGAATATCAGTGATAACTCTCAGATATATAATAGGTAATAGCCAACGGCGCTTGTTAGGACTAAAACTGCAAATAACTGTGAGTATGTGTGTGTGTTTTTGTCAGGTGGCCGAGCAGGGTCAGGTGTACCCGGGACCGGAGCCGGAGACGGGCAGTCTCACCCAGCAGGGCAACTTCCAGTTCGTCGCTGACGACGGTAACACCTATCAGATCACGAATGTGGCCGACGAGGGCGGCTTCCAGCCTCGGGGCGCCCACCTGCCGGTGGAGCCGGCTCAGATTCCCGAGTATGAGCAGCTGCGCCGGGAGCACCCGGAGCTGTTCTGGGCAGAGAGCCAGCAGCCGCAGCCGACGTACGTCTGAAACGCGACACATCTGTGAACTGTTTGCTCTTTGCGCTGTTGACATCTGTACTGTTTCCTTCCAAGCATATGTGATATCCGCAGAGAAAGATGTTGCCCTGCCGACAAAATGTAGAAGCCCCTGAGGCCGGAACAAAGAGTGTCGATTTGCTAAACTTTGAATATGTAAGGTCTGGAAAAAGACATACCAAATAAACACCGAAGAATATTATGCATTTTATACAGCAGTTTTACTGTGACGGTGCAAATATGCATTCAGTGCGTAGGGAAGCGTTGTTTGATAAACTTCCTGACTGTGTGTCTGTTTTAACACGCGCACTGGAGAGGGGTATGCCACTAACGCGCACTGGAGGGTGGGGGGGGGGGGGGCACTTTATTGACAACCCCTGATATTTCCAACAGTATGGGAGCTAGACAGATCACACTTACAAGGTTGGTAGGTGCTGTCATGATCTACATTTTCTGAAATTTAGGTGACCTTAGGTCAGTATCTTCAAGGTGAAACGACCCCAGAAGTCACCAAAGGTCACGAGGACATTTTTTTCTCAAAAAGTTTGCATAAATAACTTTGTATTGGTTAGACATATAGCAGTAATTTTAACACCATCGTGTTTGTCTCATAAAGGCACTTCGAAACAACATATTAATGGTGACCTGGTTATGTCAACTTCAAAATTTGACCTCAGGTCAAGGTCATTTGGGGACCCAGGTATGGTATGTTGCATATGGGGCGACGCGATTCGACGAGAAAAGCACAGTGGTGTCCTTTGCACGTCTTTATTTGTATTCTATCAAGAGTAATTGGCAAAAACGTGCTGGTGACGTGAGATGACCTCAGCCGACCTTTGATAAGTCACTGAGCAACAATTGCACCTGGGTCATCAATTATGAGCTAAAATAACATGATTCTGAAATAATTGGGCTGATCCAATGCATATTTTCAAAAAGGGAAGCATTTGTATATTTTCCCAAATTGACTTATAATTTGGAGGCCACGAAATTGACCTGAATTTTGGTCACCGATACAAACAAAATCCGACATGAACGAAATGTAGGTACTTAGGACCTTACGAAATCCTGCAAATTTCAAATTTATCGGACAAAAACTGTTACTTTGGCACGACAACATTTTTTTTGGAGGTGAGGCAAGGGCGTATCCAAGGGGGTACCCTGGACACCTGCGGATACCCCCTTGGGCTGCGGAGCCCGCCTTCTCTTTCGTGTAAGGAGCTCTTGGCTGGCCAGACGGGCTCTTGGTCGGTCTGAGGGGGCCCTCAGTCGGCTTGAGGGGCTTTTGATCGGCCTGAGGGGTCCTCTGTCGGCCTGAGGGGACACTCTGTCGGTCTAAGGGGACCCTCTGTCGGTCTGAGGGGCCCTCAGTCGACCTGAGGAGGCCCTCGGTCGGCATGAGGGGCCCTTGATCGGCCTTAGGGGTACTCTATCGGTCTGAGGGGCTCTCTTTCGGTCTGAGTGGGCCCTATATCGGCATGATGGGACCCTCTGTCGGCTTAAGGTGCCTTCTCTAGGCCTGATGGCCCTATGTCGGCATGAGGGTTCCTCTGTCGGTCTGAGTTAGGCCTCTGTCGAACTGAGAGGGGTCCTCTTTCGGTCTGAGGGCGCCCTCAGTATGCCTCAGGGGGGCCTCAGGGGGCATAAGGGGCCCTTGATCGGCCTGAGGGGCCCTCTGCCGATCTTTTGGGGCCGTCTATCGGTCTGAAGGGGCTCTGTCGGCATGAATATGACATGACTGGGTCCCCAAATGACCTTGACCTGAGGTCAAATTTTGAAGTTGACATAACCAGGTCACCATTAATATGTTGTTACCAATACAAAGTTATGTATGCACACTTTTTTAGAAAAAAAATCCTCGTGACCTTCGGTGACTTCTGGGGTCGTTTGACCTTGAAGATACTGACCTAAGGTCACCTAAATTTCAGAAAATGTCGATCATCAAAGCACCTACCAACCTGATAAGTGTGATCTATCTAGCTCCCATACTGTTGGAAATATCAGGGGTTGTCAATAAAGTGCCCCCCCCCCCCTCCAGTGCGCGTTAGTGGCATACCCCTCTCCAGTGTGCGTGTTAAAACAGACACACAGTTACGAAGTTCATCAAACAGCTCTCCTACGCATGGAATGCATATTTGAACCGTCACAGTAGAACTGCTGTATAAAATGCATAATATTCTTCGGTGTGTATTTGTTATGTCTTTTTGCAGACCTTACATGTTCAAAGTTTAGAAAATCGACAGTCTTTGTTCCGGCCTCAGGGACGTCCACATTTCGTCGACAGGGCAACATAATTGTCTGCGGATATCACATATGCTTGGAAGGAAACAGTACAGATGTCAACAGCGCAAAGAGCAAACAGTTCACAGATGTGTCGCGTTTCAGACGTACGTCGGCTGCGGCTGCTGGCTCTCTGCCCAGAACAGCTCCGGGTGCTCCCGGCGCAGCTGCTCATACTCGGGAATCTGAGCCGGCTCCACCGGCAGGTGGGCGCCTTGTGGCTGGAAGCCGCCCTCGTCGGCCACATACGTGATCTGGTAGGTGTTACCGTCGTCACCGACGAACTGGAAGTTGCCCTGCTGTGTGAGACTGCCCGTCTCCGGCTCCGGTCCCGGGTACACCTGACCCTGCTCGGCCACCTGACAAAAACACACACACATACTCACAGTTATTTGCAGTTTTAGTACTAACGAGCGCTGTTGGCCATTACCTATTATTTAGGTGAGCGTTATCACTGACATTCTTAAACCAGGGAGTTTTTGGGGATACGTAAGGCATCAATACAATGCAGCTTGTATTCTTTATCGATGTATATGTGTTAAAGAAGTGAAATCAATCTCTACACATCTCATGATATACATATATTTTGTATTGCAGTAGTACTCACGGCTTGTCCGTTATCCTGTTCGTAGCTGTACTCGTAGCTGCCGGTGTTGGGATCCTGTTCGAACTTCTGGCTGAGAATACGAATCTCCGGCTGGGGGTTGCCCACGTACTGATCGCTCTGGTATGTCTGGGGAGCAGCCATGGCTGCAACCACCAGGGAGGCAACGACGAACTGGAAAAGACATTAAGACGTTTAGCGAATCTATTGCACCTCACACATAGTCGTTCTAAGATTTACTTTATCTTGCAAAATTGCATTGCTTTCGCTTATATTTCTGGACTTGGCATTTTGAAGCCATACAATGTGATACGCGGGTAGGCGCATTTTCATCGACATTGCCTCGAGCGGCGTTGCTATTTCATTGGTACAGCTTACAGTCTTCATAACTCTGCTGTGCTGACGAACTGGTGCAGGTTTTGCAACTGACTGCTGAGTGGATCACCAAAGCTGCTTTATATGGCTGAGGCTACAGCAGCGCTTACTGGCGGCAAACGGCGCAAACTCGCTGAATGGGCTGACATATACACCGTGTGAGGCAACGGATTCAGGGCCGCCGACTCCGGTCCGGATGACGTCATCCCTCATCACACTAAGTAGCGGTGCGATGGATTTTCCTTTACTTACGTTTGCGCAGTGTGTTTTCATTTTTAATTGTGTTTGTATTGGGGGTGATATGTTGTTGGTGAGGGCGGAGGCATATGCTCATATTCAACGGTTTTCTCCCCTGTCGCCCCCAAACAAATTAACTCCTGATCTGAATAGCCACATACGAATGCATCGCTAGCCCATCTTCAGAAGAACTTAATACAAATATGCAGTTAAGCAAACTGCAATGAAAATGAAGTTTGTTTTACTGCCCTGTCTACTTTATGTTGTACCAGGGTGATATTTGTGCAATTCCGTTACTTTGCATATACAAGTGCAAGTGAGGATTGAGGCTTTTAATTTGTTTTAATCGACATGGTCTGTGCTTGAATGCGATTATCTGCACTTTGACACCAAGACGTGTTATTTTAGTTAAAATAACCTGACGCCTACTTTTCATGCCAAGCATTCGGACATGCCCTAATCACCATCCACATGATTGGGGCATTCCAGGACAGATCTAGCAAACAATCTCGAAAGAACACCATAGATATATATATTTCGATAAAACTATGTCTTGCGGGTGTTTCGAGTCGTAATTTGACGCAGTGAAATTTTCAGCCTCGTCCTTTTAATAGTTTTTTAGTTACTGCCTCGGGCAACTTTGCAATGTCGTGCAAAACTCTAATTTTCAATGGGCAATATATTCCATGTAAATCAGGCGAGTCATACAAACCTATATATTGATCGTAGACAATGAAATCACTACAAATATCTTCGCCAACAAATTATGCAAGAAAATTATAGTCGTTAGCAATGATCTGCCAGAGTAAGGGACCAACAGAGGAGACTTGAAATATTTCCATGTAATACCAAGTTAACGGAAAAGAAGTTGGTTGCCTTGCTGGTCAGTTGTGCAGATGAGTACCTACGGCTCCTGAGGTAAAAAGACATCCTGAGGTCTACAGTTTGTATATAGGCTTCGCGTGTTCAACCACGTCAACGTTTTTTTAGAAGGCCGATGAGACAGTGGACAGTGATGTCCCGATGACCAGCAGGCGATAAATTCAGGTCGGGGACGGTAAAGGGCACGATTTCTGTTGATAGACGGTGCAGAGATGTCCCCGGAAATAGGAAAAAGGTGGTTACCAGACATGTAAGGGTGAAGTTGTAGTTCCATAGCTTTCCCCACAAGGCTAGGGAAAGGCTATGGAGATGGGGCGGAAACTGGATTCTTCAGAGGGAGTTCCCAGTTTTAGGAATGGGTGGTCTATCGAGTGCTTCCATAATGCGGGATATTCACAGGTGGTTTGAGGCAGGAGTTGGCTTTATGAAGATGACTCGGATAGAGCCAATTTAGTGACGTCACTACACACGACTTGTCGAGAAAAAGAAATCAGCTAAACTTTCACTAATCGTACAAAGTCAATTTTTTTAGCAAAATGAAATAGAACATGTCACAGGATAGCAAATTGCAACGGCTACAAAATAGCAATCTCGGACTTTTCAAAATATTTTTTTACACCCAAATTTCAAAAACATTTATCTTTGAAAAAATGTTTCCCAAAAATAAAAATAAATAATCGAAAAACGACATATATATGGGAGAGCCCCGTATGAGCGATGACAAACCAAATTTCAAAATAATATTGCCATTTTGACTGACTTATGGCTCCTAAAGTATCAGTAGCGCATGAAGTCATTTGTAAAATTACGTCTTTTGTTTTTAAATGACATACAGAAAAATAAACATCACCACTGTATTTCTGAGACAAATTTTTCCAGAAACATGCCTTTATAATTATATTTATCAATATAAAATGTTGACCTTCTGTGACCTGAACTTGACCTGAACTTAAGATTGACTTCACTCAAGGGCCTTCACGTGAGGTCAGGTGAGTAAAATGGCTATCATTATCACATTATACGCGTAAAATAACTCATAGAACATGCATATGACTTTTGCATGACTTCCGTATATTTTTTGCCAATAGTGACCTTTTGAGACCTGACCTTAGTCTCAAAAGGTCCTACCTTTGCTTACAATCTCACTTTTGTGATGCTGGATGTATATTACATCTTTGAGACCACTTTGACGATAATGGTCGGAATTCAAGGCTTTGAGTGCAAAGTATGGCCCACAAAATAAAATAAAACTCGATTTTGACCTTTTACCTGACCTTGACCTGACATGGAACCTTAATTTGGTAATTTCGAGTATGCTTTAGATGCGTCTCATCGAGAGTTGCCCGTTGCCGCCATGCGCCTTTCGCTGCAATCATTGGTGCGGCAGATAACTGGGGAGGCAATATCCCCTCCTCCCCCAGTGACCCTGAGACCCCATTCAATAGCGGCTTAAACAAACTTAGCATTGTGATTTTAATAGGCCCACTTCGCGGCACGTGGCACGTGTTACGTGGGACTTATCGACTCGCGACCGACACCGTCTGTTCGCCGATTCAACACATCAATCGGTGCCATTCGCGTCGCAATCGACCCGGCCGTTTTGGCTCCACGTGCCAAAATGATCGGCAAATGCATAAACACATCCCACACGCACATACGAACACCTCGGCCCCAACTTTTCCTCAGCGACCGCCCAGTATGAAACCTCCGAAGCTAAAAACATACAAAGCATGCCTTCAGATCCTGCGACATTGGACTATATCGACCTTAAAGGAAACAGTTCCCCTTGTCAATGGGGTTTTTAGTTGAGATAGCCAATCGGTTCTTCGTGCTCGAAAATTGACTTGAGAAGCTTTCACATCTTCATTGAAATCCCTTAATTAATTAAAATTGGCCTACTGGAGTCCTAGAATCCGGAACGAGTATCCATCGTGACTTCCATCGCTGATTGGCTGATTTGACGTGTGATTATGACGTAACGATGACGTTTGGCTTGGGCTATAAGTATGATAAACATCGACATATCTAACGCTGGACAAGAACATGCTGTTTCAGTGCATTATTTCCTTCATTGCACGAATGCACGTTGAGAGATTTATCGTGATTGTTGCTAAAATAGTCTATAAACACTTTTCTCAGCAATATTCTTAGTGAAATTATACGACACGCGCGTGGAGATGTCGTCACGATCATAGATATCTTATATACATAGAGAGGCCCTACACTTAAAATCGCGGCGCTTCATTGGAGGAATTCAAGCAAGAAATATGCGTCTAAATATCGTTTGGCATTGTCAGCGACCTCTTTCACAAAGACGACTTTTCTATGTTTTGTATTTATTTTGGGAGATTTCGTATTCTTTTTCTAAGAGAGGTCCCCAGAGAAACAATGGACACGATTTAACATTTTTATTTTGGTTGTAGACAATCATTTGGCGTTTATTTGGCGCATTGCCTGTTAGCAATATCCAAGTTTGCCTTGGATATTAACAAACATAAAACAGAGTACGTGTTTTGTTTATAAAATGTTAGGCTTCTATGTATATGAGCAATACCAGGCGGGATAAGTGATACATTTTATATGACATGAAGCCGACTCATACGTTTTGGATGCTTTCTTAATGCTTACCTTTTGTGTATTTACTTTGTTGTGTGTTGCTCGAAGATGCCAAACACTTGCTGTATTGAAGGATGCCACAAGACGCCACCCAACGTGAGCTTGCATCGGTTCCCGACGGATATAGCCGTGTGCAAGAAGTGGAAGGAAGCGCTGGGAAGACCTAGCGGTTTGGTTTCCTACCGAAAGCGACAGGGTGTGCTCCTTCCATTTTGACCCAGCAGTGACCAAGAGGTATGGCAGTCATGTCCGCCTGCTAGAAGGTGCTATCACGGAAACTAGAGGCTTATTCTGACATTCCAGTCGACCTTTTTAACCACCCGATGAAGGAGTACACCGAGGAGCAGAAGGACTTTGCATTGATCTTTCACATGCAGAACGGAAAGGCCTATGAGTACGTCATAAATGCTGGTATTTGCCTGCCTCATCAGAGAACATTGGCAAAATGGATGGCCTCGATAAATGATAAGCCGGGTTTTTCAATACCCATGCTCAATGCCCTCGCGGAACGATACAAAAAAGACCCAGCGCAGTACCAGGACTGCACTATGGTTCTGGACGGCATGAGTATCAGACAGCAGGACGCAGGGAACATTTGATCAGTCATCTGGGGACATGACTGGCTTTGAAGACCTAAGCGACGGTGTGGGAAGGGAAAAGGAAGCCAAGGAAGCGCTGGTCTTCATGTTGATTGGGGTAAGGGGTCACTGGAAGGCACCTTTCGCGTATTTCCTGACAAAAGGCCTGCAAGCTGAAGGGCAAAAGCAGCTGCTACTTCACGCCCTGACTTTGTTGGCTGACCGGCACATTTCTGTCCTCACTGTGGTCATGGACGGTCATGGCACGAACGTGGGGATGTGCGGCCTTTTGGGTGAGTCGTTCAGGCAGCACGGCTCAACAGCGATCCATACCTCGTTTAGGGACTCGAACACCGGGAAGGAGATATGTATCATGTTCGACGTTTGCCACATGTAGATTCGAAACATGCTGCATACTACTAAGTTTGTGAAGTCGCCTGAACGAGCAGTCTGCTGGAAGTACATCCCCATGCTGCATGAACTCCAGGAACAGGATGGTCTGCGCTTGGCCAATCGCCTCACCGGGAACCATATAGATTTCGACAGCTGCAAAATACTTGTGTACCCTGCGGCGCAAACCCTCAGCAGGTATGTATGTACACTGGCATTACTAATCTTACCATTGCCAGTCGCCAGTGCAAGGCAAAACTACTCTGTCTCCGTGTAGGGGAAGGGGTGATACAACCCCCTGCCGATACGACCCTAATTGAGCTAGAACTTTGGTTAAAAACGAGATGGTTGCGTGTGACAAAAGGGACACGATGATACACGATTTTAAGGTCCTGTTTTATTTGGTGACGTCTGAGGTTAGGCCAGTGACTCGAAAATCATAAAATTGCATATCTGCCGATTGAAGAGAGAACAGAGGGAAAGAAAGGGAACAAAAAAAAAGAAGATAGGACACGGACAGGGAAAGTCACGTCGTATACAAATATAGATTAAGGTACGCGCCGAGCGTTTCTTATTCCGCAAAGCCTTGCCAAAGTTTACATTAAATTCCCATTTTTGGGCTTTTCCCATCTGACTTCTCTAGCCAAGAGAGATTGGGGTCTGGCCATGGCTCCAACGTCTGAGCGATACAGTTCTTACTTAGATAAAATGTGATTTTTCTAAAAAGTACATTACGTCCACGGGCGTTGCATGACAAAATGGAGTTTGAGAAATGCGACAGACTCACGCTAGCTGAAAATGTGGATCTCTGACAAATCCTGACAAAACAAAAAGGGTCCTGAAAATGTTGCCCCCTCAACCAAAAAATCCGGGCGACACCTATGCCCGTCCTCTCCGGTGGCGACGCCCACGGAGCTGTGATACGACAGAAAAATAAAAAAAAAACTTTGCGGTACAGCATCCATCAGGCGCCCGCCTTAAGTGACATCTGCCGGCTGGAATATAAAATACTAGGTTGTGCTGCAAGTAAGGACCCGGACAAAACTAAAAAATAGACCATTTATCAAACACCATCTTTGCATGTGTTTGTGATTATGAAGGGCATGCATGTAGGATGTAAATTAGGAGGAAAATAAAACTCAACTTCCACTCCCTCAGCTCCGAAGAGCGTTGTAAATTGTAAGCTTAAAGGCATCTCTACCAATGGAAGACATGAACCAAATTTATCACGAGCACCAAGTCCTCCCAAAAAAGGAGCTTAAAAACCTCCAATGAAACGCCGCGAAACTAAGTGATTTAACATGGGAAGGGCCTCTCTATGTATATAAGATCTCTATGGTCACGATGACATTGCGTGTTTCTTAGCCATCTGATTTTGCATTAATTCACTCTACTCAGATGGAAAAATATGAATTGGAACCAAATAACTGACATTATAATTTGCATTTTCCGCGTCCATATATATTTGTATGGCTTACTAGTAACATGATAGTTGAATTTCTAGCTTCTTTCAATCATTTCTGAGTTTTTTTCTCAGTTTTTTTTTTAAAGGTGAACAGTTTCCTTTAAGATGTCTAGTAAGGGCTGTGTTCCACCTATATACTCGATAAGTCGACTTTGCCTCCAACTGACTGACCCTAGCATGAGTGAGAGTTTCGGATCAACTGTCAGAGGGGTCGGCCATCGGAGCACGGTGACCGGTGACTGGTACTCACCGCAGCCACTACATTCGACAGCAACATTGCAATGCACGTGATTGCAACACTGACCTGTGTTTCTAAATTGGGGCGTCATCAATTCTGATATTTTGCAATATATTTCCAATGATTTTACTATTTCTAATCATGGAGCTCGCCAACAAATGTCTCTGTATTTACAGAGTTGACATGTATTGTATAACTGAATCTGAACATAATGTATGACCGGAACCGATACCATCGCAACTTTGTGATGAAAAGGAATGAAATGAATGCAGTGAACGAAGAATCTGCGCAATTTTACGTTGCAAGGAACGCGCCAGTCAGCTTTGGATATGGATCCGTCGATTTTCGGGTGTTTTTCAGTTTTGTAATCACATCTTAGGAACTAAAAGGGCTAAAGGAATGAAACCAGCTTCATAGCGTAGATGAATGTCTCTTCTACAAATGTAATGTAAATATGAGACTGTTTGGCTGATGGCTTTGTTAGTTATCGAGTGGAAAGCATATACTTTTACCTTTTGGATGTCCAACCTGCTTTATCACTCTCCGGACAGCCAATGGAGCGGTATTGTTCACTGAAACATATGACATTGAAAAGTCCGGACAATTGTATTTCTTATCCACCCATCGCACGCACACTTGTGCCCATATCTTGCTGATCAACAGGGTTTCTGTGAACCACAGCAGGGTCCATTGCCATCGCGAAACATATTTTCCTGCGTCATTTCTGGCCATAGCGATCAGCAAAACTGAAGAGAACGCGTGCTATACTGGCAGCAATAGACCCTCCATTTTAAAGGCAACCAATAAAACAAACATCTTTGTAGTAGCCCCGCCTCCGTCTGGCGCATGCCATGCATGCGACCACAAGCAATGCATACTATCTTTGTTGTTTATTAGGTATGTTTTTACAGACCTTATACAAATACAAAGTTTAGTAAAGTGACACTCGTTGTTCAGGCACTTCCACATTTTGTCGACAGGGCAACATAATTGTCTGCGAATATCACATATGCTTAGAAGGAAACAGTACAGATGTCAACAGCGCAAAGAGCAAACAGTTCACAGATGTGTCGCGTTTCAGACGTACGTCGGCTGCGGCTGCTGGCTCTCTGCCCAGAACAGCTCCGGGTGCTCCTGGCGCAGCTGCTCATACTCGGGAATCTGAGCCGGCTCCACCGGCAGGTGGGCGCCCTGTGGCTGGAAGCCGCCCTCGTCGGCCACATACGTGATCTGGTAGTTGTTACCGTCGTCACCGACGAACTGGAAGTTGCCCTGCTGGGTGAGACTGCCCGTCTCCGGCTCCGGTCCCGGGTACACCTGACCCTGCTCGGCCACCTGACGAAAACACACACACAGACTCACAGTTATTTGCATTTTTAGTACTAACGAGCGCTGTTGGCCATTACCTAATATATAGCAGAGCGTTATTACTGACATTCTTAAACCAGGGAGTTTTTGGGGATACCTAAGGCATCAATACAATGCAGCTTTTATTCTTTATCGATGTATATGTGTTAAAGAAGTGAAATCAATCTCTACACATCTCATAATATACACATATTTTGTATTGCAGTAGTACTCACGGCTTGTCCGTTATCCTGTTCGTAGCTGTACTCGTAGCTGCCGGTGTTGGGATCCTGTTCGAACTTCTGGCTGAGGATGCGAATCTCTGGCTGGGGGTTGCCCACGTACTGATCGCGCTGGTATGTCTGGGGAGCAGCCATGGCCGCAACCACCAGGGAGGCAACGATGAACTGGAAAAGACATTAAGACGTTTAACGAATCTATTGCACCTCACACATAGTCGTTCCAAGATTTACTTTATCTTGTAAAATTGCATTGCTTTCGCTTATTTTTCTGGGCTTAGGCATTTTAAAGCCATACAATGGGATACGCGGGTATGCGCATTTTCATCGGCATTGCCTCGAGCGGCGTTGCTGTTTGATTGGTACGACTTACAGTCTTCATGACTCTGCTGTACTGACGAGCTGGTGCAGGCTTTGTAACTGACTGCTGTGTGGATCGCCAAAGCTGCTTTATATGGCTGAGGCTACAGCAACGCTAACTGGCGGCAAACGGCGCAAACTCGCTGAATGGGCTGACATTTACACCGTGTGAGGCAACAGATTCAGGGCCGCCGACTCCGGTCCGGATGACGTCATCCCTCATCACACTAAGTAGCGGTGCGATGGATTTTCCTTTACTTACGTTTGCGCAGTGTGTTTTCATTTTTAATTGTGTTTGTATTGGGGTGATATGTTGTTGGTGAGGGCGGAGGCATATGCTCATATGCAACGGTTTTCTCCCCTGTCAATTACAAATTAAATCCTCATCTTAATAGTTACATACGAATGCATCGCTAGTCCATCTTTAGAAGAACTAAACAGAAATATGCTGTTAAGCAAGCTGCAATGAAAATGCAGTTTGTTTTACTGCCCCTGTCTACTTTATGTTGTACGAGGGTGATATTTGTGCAATTCCGTTACTTTTCATGTACAAGTGCAAGTGAGGAATGAGGCTTTCAATTTGTTTTAATCCACATGTTCTGTGCGTGAATGCGATTATCTGCACTTTGGCACCAAGACGTGTTTTTTTTTAGTTAAAATAACCTGACGCCTCCTTTTATGCCAAGCATTCGGACATGCCCTAATCACCATCCACATGATTGGGGCATTCCAGGACAGATCTAGCAAAAAATCTCGAAACAACACCATATATATATTTATTTGGATAAAACTATGTTTTGCA
Organism: Chirona hameri; assembly: GCA_036785665.1. Taxonomy (NCBI): domain Eukaryota; kingdom Metazoa; phylum Arthropoda; class Thecostraca; order Balanomorpha; family Balanidae; genus Chirona; species Chirona hameri. Next base: position 77,459 of record JAXIVJ010003029.1, read on the forward strand.
GGTGTTTCGAGTCGTAATTTGACGCAGTGAAATTTTCAGCCTCGTCCTTTTAATAGTTTTTTTAGTTACTGGCTCGGGCAACTTTGCAATGTCGTGCAAAACTCCAATTTTCAGCGGGCAATATATTCCATGTAAATCAGGCGAGTCATACAAACCTATATATTGATCGTAGACAATGAAATCACTAAAAATATCTTCGCCAACAAATTATGCAAGAAAATTATAGTCGTTAGCAATGATCTGCCAGAGTAAGGGACCAACAGAGGAGACTTGAAATAATTCCATGTAATACCAAGTTAACGGAAAAGAAGTTGGTTGCCTTGCTGGTCAGTTGTGCAGATAAGTACTTACGGCTCCTGAGGTAAAAAGACATCCTGAGGTCTACAGTTTGTATATAGGCTTCGCGTGTTCAACCACGTCAACGTTTTTGAGAAGGCCGATGAGACAGTGGACAGTGATGTCCCGATGACCAGCAGGCGATAAATTGAGGTCGGAGACGGTAAACGGCACGATTTCTGTGGATAGACGGTGCAGAAATGTCACCGGGATTAGGAAAAAAGTGGTTACCAGACATGTAAGGGTGAAGTTGTCGTTCCATAACTTTCCCCCACCAGGCTAGGGAAAGGCCATGGAGATGTGTCGGAAGCTGGATGCTTCAGAGGGAGTTCCCAGTTTTATGAATGGGTTGTCTATCGAGTGCTTCCATAATGCGGGATATTCACAGGTGGTTTGAGGCAGGAGTTGGATTTATGAAGATGACTCGGATAGAGCCAATTTAGTGACGTCACTACACACGACTTTGGCGATAAAAAAATCAGTTAAACTTTCACTAATCGTACAAAGTCCAAATTTCGACCAAAATGCAATAAAACATGTCACAGGATAGCAAATTGTAACGGCTAGAAAATAGCAATCTCGGACTTCTCAAAATATTGTTTTTACACTCAAATTTCAAAAAACTTATATCTTTGAAAAAATGTTCCCCAAAATAAAAATAAATAATCGAAAAACGACATATATATATATGGGAGAGCCACGTATGAGCGATGACAAACCAAATTTCAAAATAATATTGCCATTTTGACTGACTTATGGCTCCTAAAGTATCAGTAGCGCATGAAGTCATTTTTAAAATTACGTCTTTTGGTTTTAAATGACATACAGAAAAATATACATCACCACGGTATTTATGAGACCAAATTTTTCCAGGAACATGCCTTTATAATTATATTTATCAATTTCAAATGTTGACCTTCTGTGACCTGAACTTGACCTGAACTTAAAATTTACTTCACTCAAGGGCGTTCACGTGAGTTCAGGTGAGTAAAATGGCTGTCATTATCAAATTATACGCATAAAATAACTCATAGAACATGTATATGACTTTCACATGAATTCCGTATATTTTTTGCCAATAGTGACCTTTTGAGACCTGACCTTAGCCGCAACCTTTGCTTACAATCTCACTTTTGTGATGCTGGATGTTTATTACATCTTTGATAGCACTTTGACGATAGTGGTCGGAATGCAAGGCTTTGGGTGCAAAGTATGGCCCACAAAATAAAACAAAACTCGATTTTGACCATTGACCTGACCTTGACCTGACATGAAACCTTAATTTGACAATTTCGAGTATGCTTTAGATGCGTCTCATCGAGAGCTTCCCGTTGCCGCCATGCGCCTTTCGCTGCAATCATTGCTGCGGTAGATAACTGGGGAGGCAATATCCCCCCCTTAGTGTCCCGCTGAGACCTCATTCAATAGCGGCTTAAACAAACTTAGCATTGTGATTTTAATAGGCCCACATCGCGGCACGTAGCACGTGTTACGTGGGACTTATCGACTCGCGACCGACACGGTCTGTTCGCCGATTCGACACATCGATCGGTGCTATTCGCGTCGCAATCGACCCGGCCGTTTTGGCTCCACGTGCCAAAATGATCGTCAAACGCATAAACACATCCCAGACGCACATAGGAACACCTCGGCCCCAACTTTTCCTCAGCGACCGCCCAGTATGAAACCTCCGAAGCTAAAAACATACAAAGCATGCTTTCAGATCCTGCGACATTGGACTATATCGACCTTAAAGGAAACAGTTCCCCTTGTCAATGGGGTTTTTAGTTGAGATAGCCAATCGGTTCTTCGTGCTCGAAAATTGACTTGAGAAGCTTTCACATCTTCATAGAAATCCCTTAATTAATTAAAATTGGCCTACTGGAGTCCTAGAATCCGGAACGAGTATCCATCGTGACTTCCATCTCTGATTGGCTGATTTGACGTGTGATTATGACTTAACGATGACGTTTGGCTTGGGCTATAAGTATGATAAACATTGACATATCTAACGCTGGACAAGAACATGCTGTTTCAGTGCATTATTCCCTTCATTGCACGAATTAACTTTGAGAGATATATCGTGATTGTTGCTAAAATAGTCTATAAACACTTTTCTCAGCAATATTCTTAGTGAAATTATACGACACGCGCGTGGAGATGTCGTCTCGATCATAGAGATCTTATATACATAGAGCCTACACTTAAAATCGCGGCGTTTCATTGGAGGAATTCAAGCAAGAAATGTGCTTCTAAATATCGTGTGGCATTGTCAGCGACCTCTTTCACAAAGACGACTTCTCTATGTTTTGTATTTATTTTGGGAGATTTCCCATTGTTTTTTTCTAAGAGAGGTCCCCAGAGAAACAATGGACACGATTTATCATTTTTATTTTGGTTGTAGACAATCATTTGGCGTTTATTTGGCGCATTGTCTGTTAGCATTATCCAAGTTTGCCGTGGATATTAACAAACATAAAACAGAGTACGTGTTTTGTTTATAAAATGTTAGGCTTCTATGTATATGAGCAATACCAGGCGGGATAAGTGATACATTTTATATGACATGAAGCCGACTCATACGCTGTGGATGCTTTCATAATGCTTACCTTTTGTGTATTTACTTTGTTGTGTGTTGCTCGAAGATGCCAAACACTTGCTGTATTGAAGGATGCCACAAGACGCCACCCAACGTGAACTTGCATCGGTTCCCGACGGATATTGCCGTGTGCAAGAAGTGGAAGGAAGCGCTGGGAAGACCTAGCGGTTTGGTTTCCTACCGAAAGCGACAGGGTGTGCTCCTTCCATTTTGACCCAGCAGTGACCAAGAGGTATGGCAGTCATGTCCGCCTGCTAGAAGGTGCTATCCCGGAAACTAGAGGCTTATTCTGACATTCCAGTCGACCTTTTCAACCACCCGATGAAGGAGTACACCGAGGAGCAGAAGGACTTTGCATTGATCTTTCACATGCAGAACGGAAAGGCCTATGAGTACGTCATACATGCTGGTATTTGCCTGCCTGATCAGAGAACATTGGCAAAATGGATGGCCTCGATAAATGATAAGCCGGGTTTTTCCATACCCATGCTCAATGCCCTCGCGGAACGATGCAAAAAAGACCCAGCGCAGTACTAGGACTGCACTATGGTTCTGGACGGCATGAGTATCAGACAGCAGGGCACAGGTAACATTTGACCAGTCATCTGGGGACATGATTGGCTTTGAAGACCTAGGCGACGATGAGGGAAGGGAAAAGGAAGCCAAGGAAGCGCTGGTCTTCATGTTGATTGGGGTCAGGGGTCACTGGAAGGCACCTTTCGCGTACTTCCTGACAAAAGGCCTGCAAGCTGCAGGGCAAAAGCAGCTGCTACTTCACGCCCTGACTTTGTTGGCTGACCGACACATTTCTGCCCTCACTGCGGTCATGGACGGTCATGGCACGAACGTGGGGATTTGCGGCCTTTTGGGTGAGTCGTTCATGCAGCACGGCTCAACAGCGATCCATACGTCGTTTAGGGACTCGAACACCGGGAAGGAGATATGTATCATGTTCGACGTTTGCCACATGTTGATTCGAAACATGCTGCATACTACCAAGTGTGTGAAGTCGCCTGAACGAGCAGTCTGCTGGAAGTACATCCCCATGCTGCTTGAACTCCAGGAACAGGATGGTCTGCGCTTGGCCAATCGCCTCACCGGGAACCATATATATTTTGACAGCTGCAAAATACTTGTGTACCCTGCGGCGCAAACCCTCAGCAGGTATGTATGTACACTGGCATTACTAATCTTACCATTGCCAGTCGCCAGTGCAAGGCAAAACTACTCTGTCTCCGTGTAGGGGAAGGGGTGATACAACCCCCTGCCGATACGACCCTAATTGAGCTAGAACTTTGGTTCAAAACGAGATGGTTGCGTGTGACAAAAGGGACACGATGATACACGATTTTAAGGTCCTGTTTTATTTGGTGACGTCTGAGGTTAGGCCAGTGACTCGAAAATCATAAAATTGCGTATCTGCCGATTGAAGAGAGAACAGAGGGAAAGAAAGGGAACAAAAAGAAGAAGATAGGACGCGGACAGGGAAAGTCACGTCGTATAAAAATATAGATTAAGGTACGCGCCGAGCGTTTCTTATTCCGCAAAGCCTTGCCAAAAATTTACATTAAATTCCCATTTTTGGGCTTTTCCCATCTGACTTTTCTAGCCAAGAGAGACTGGGGTCTGGCCATGGCTCCAACGTCTGAGCGATACAGTTTTACTTAGATAAAATGTGATTTTGCTAAACAGTACATTACGTCCACGGGCGTTGCATGACAAAATGGAGTTTGGGAAATGCGACAGACTCCCGCTGGCTGAAAATGTGGATCTCCGACAAATCCTGACAAAACAAAAAGGGTCCTGAAAATGTTGCCCCCTCAACCAAAAAATCCTGGCGACACCTATGCCCGTCCTCTCCGGTGGCGACGCCCACGGAGCTGTGCTACGACAGGAAAAAAAATTGCGGTACAGCATCCATCAGGCGCCCGCCTTAAGTGACATCTGCCGGCTGGAATATAAAATACTAGGTTGTGCTGCAAGTATGGACCCGGACAAAACTAAAAAATAGACCATTTATCAAACACCATCTTTGCATGTGTTTGTGATTATGAAGGGCATGCATGCAGGATGTAAATTAGGAGGAAAATAAAACTTAACTTCCACTCCCTCAGCTCCGTAGAGCGTTGTAAATTGTAAGCTTAAAGGCATCCCTACCAATGGAAGACATGAACCAAATTTATCACGAGCACCAAGTCCTCCCAGAAAAGGAGATTAAAAACCTCCAATGAAACGCCGCGAAACTTAGTGTTTTAACATGGGAAGGGCCTCTATGTATATAAAATCTCAATGGTCACGATGACATTGCGTGTTTCTTAGCCATCTGATTTCGCATTAATTCACTCTACTCATATGGAAAAATTATGAATTGGAACCAAATAACTGACATTATAATTTGCATTTTCCGCGTCCATATATATTTGTATGGCTTCCTAGTAACATGATAGTTGAATTTCTAGCTTCTCTCAATCATTTCTGAGTTTTTTTCTCATTTTTTAAAAAAAGGTGAAAAGTTTCCTTTAAGATGTCTAGTAAGGGCTGTGTTCAACCTATATACTCGATAAGTCGACTTTGCCTCCAACTGACTGACCCTAGCATGAGTGAGAGTTTCGGATCAACTGTCAGAGGGGTCGGCCATCGGAGCACGGTGACCGGTGATTGGTACTCACCGCAGCCACTACATTCGATAGCAACATTTCAATGCACGTGATTACAACGCAGACCTGTGTTTCTGAATTGGGGCGTCATCAATTCTGATATTTTGGAATATATTTCCAATGATTTTACTATTTCTAATCATGGAGCCCGCCAACAAATGTCTCTGTATTTACAGAGTTGACATGTATTGTATAACTGAATCTGAACATAATTTATGACCGGAACCGATACCATCGCAACTTTGTGATGAAAAGGAGTGAAATGAATGCAGTGAACGCAAAATCTGCGCAATTTTACGTTGTAAGGAACGCGCCAGTCAGCTTTGAATATGGATCCGTCGATTTTCGGGTATTTTTCAATTTTGTAATCACATCTTAGGAACTAAAAGGGCTAAAGGAATGAAACCAGCTTCATAGCGTAGATGAATGTCTCTTCTACAAATGTTATGTAAATATGAGACTGTTTGGCTGATGGCTTTGTTAGTTATCGAGTGGAAAACATATAATTTTACCTTTTGGATGTCCAACCTGCTTTATAACTCTCTGGACAGCAAATGTAACCGTATTGTTCACTGAAACATATGACATTGAAAAGTCCGGACAGTTTTATCTCCTATCCACCCATCGCACGCACACTTGTGCCCATATCTTGCTGATCAACAGGGTTTCTGTGAACCACAGCAGGGTCCAATGTCATCGCGAAACATATTTTCCTTCGCCATTTCTGCCCATAGCGATCAGCAAAACTGAAGAGAACGCGTGCTATACTGGCAGCAATAGACCCTCCATTTTAAAGGCAACCAATAAAACAAACATCTTTGTAATAGCCCGCCTCCGTCTGGCGCATGCCATGCATGCGATCACAAGCAATGCATAATATCTTTGTTGTTTATTAGGTATGTTTTTACAGACCTTATACAAATACAAAGTTTAGTAAAGTGACTCTCTTTGCTGAGGCTATAGCAGCGCTAACTGGCGGCAAACGGCGCAAACTCGCTGAATGTGCTGACATTTACACCGTGTGAGGCAACGGATTCAGGGCCGCCGACTCCGGTCCGGATGACGTCATCCCTCATCACACTAAGTAGCGGTGCGATGGATTTCCCTTTACTTAAGTTCGCGCAGTGTGTTTGTATTTTTTATTGTTTTTGTATTGGCGGTGATATGTTGTTGGTGAGGGCGGAGGCATATGCTCATATGCAACGGTTTTCCCCCTGTCACCCCCAAACAAATTAAATCCTCGTCTGAATAGTTACATGCGAATGCATCGCTAGCCCATCTTCAGAAGAACTAAACAGAAATATGCAGTTAAGCAAACTGCAATGAAAATGCAGTTGGTTTTACTGCCCCTGTCTACTTTATGTTGTACCAGGGTGATATTTGTGCTATTCCGTTACTTTGCATATACAATTGCAAGTGAGGAATGAGGCTTTCAATTTGTTTTAATCGATATAGTCAGTGCGTGAATGCGATTATCTGCACTCGGGCACCAAGACGTGTTTTTTTTTAGTTAAAATAACCTGACGCCTACTTTTCATACCAAGCATTCGGACATGCCCTAATCACCATCCACATGATTGGGGCATTCCAGGACAGATCTAGCAAAAAATCTCGAAAGAACACCATAGATATATATATTTCGATAAAACTATGTCTTGCAGGTGTTTCGAGTCGTAATTTGACGCAGTGAAATTTTCAGCCTCGACCTTTTAATAGCTTTTTTTAGTTACTGCCTCGGGTAACTTTGCAATGTCGTGCAAAACTCCAATTTTCAGCGGGCAATATATTCAATATAAATCAGGCGAGTTATACAAACCTATATATTGATCGTAGACAATGAAATCACTAAAAATATCTTCGCCAACAAATTATACAAGAAAATTATAGTCGTTAGCAATGATCTGCCAGAGTAAGGGACCAACAGAGGAAACTTGAAATAATTCCATGTAATACCAAGTGAACGGAGAAGTAGTTGGTTGCCTTGCTGGTCAGTTGTGCAGATGAGTACCTACGGCTCCTGAGGTAAAAAGACATCCTGAGCTCTACAGTTTGTATATAGGTTTCGCGTGTTCAACCACGTCAACGTTTTTTAGAAGGCCGATGAGGCAGGGGACAGTGATTTCCCGATGACCAGCAGGCGATGAACTGAGGTCGGGGACGGTAAACGGCACGATTTCTTTGGATAGACGGTGCAGAAATGTCACCGGGAATAGGAAAAAGGTGGTTATTAGACATGTAAGGGTGAAGTTGTCGTTCCATAACTTTCCCCACAAGGCTAGGGAGATGGTATGGAGATGGGGCGGAAACTGGATGCTTCAGAGGGAGTTCTCAGTTTTATGAATGGGTGGTCTATCGAGTGCTTCCATGATGCGGGATATTCACAGGTGCTTTGAGGCAGGAGTTGGCTTTATGAAGATGACTCGGATAGAGCCAATTTAGTGACGCCACTACACACGACTTTGGCGATAAAAAAAAGATCAGCTACACTTTCACTAATCGTACAAAGTCCAAATTTTCAGCAAAATGAAATAAAACGTGTCACAGTATAGCAAATTGTAACAGCTAGAAAATAGCAATCTCGGACTTTTCGAAATATGTTTTTTACAACCAAATTTCAAAAACATTTATCTTCGAAAAAATGTTCCACAAAATAAAAATAATCGAAAACGACATATATATGGGAGAGCCACGTATGAGCGATGACAAACCAAATTTCAAAATAATATTGCCATTTTGATTGACTTATGGCTCCTAAAGTATCAGTAGCTCATGAAGTCATTTTTTTAAATTACGTCTTTTGGTTTTAAATGACAAGATACAGAAAAATAAACATCACCACTGTGTTTCTGAGACCAAATTTTTACAGAAACATGCCTTTATAATTATATTTATCAATTTAAAATGCTGACCTTCTGTGACCTGACCTTGACCTGAACTTAATATTTACTTCACTCAAGAGCCTTCACGTGAGGTCAGGTGAGTAAAATGGCTATCATTAACCAATTATACGCGTACAATAACTCATAGAACACTCATACACTTTCGCATGACTTCCGTATATTTTTTTGCCAATAGTGGCCTTATGAGATCTGACCTTAGCCGCAACCTTTGCTTACAATCTCACTTGTGTGATGCTGGATGTATATTACATCTTTGAGAGCACTTTGACGATAATGGTCGCAATTCAAGGCTTTGAGTGGAAATTTTGGCCCACAAAATAAAAATTAAACTCGATTTTGACCTTTGACCTGACCTTGACCTGACATGAAACCTTAACCCGCGAGTTACTGGGGTATATTTCATAACGCGACTTACTGGGGGGGAGGGAGGGGGGGCTTTTTTGCCCCCTCTGATCTGCGGAACTACTGAATCGAATGTAAAAATTCAAACGGGATTCGATAGCCTTGGCAAAGTTATCGAGGTAAATATAATATTGTTGACCTCAGGGTCACCGATGACGTCACAGGTCAGGTCAAGTAAAAATTGTTTGACCGTGTCAAAAGGTCTCGATGGATGGAATTGTCGCGCAAAATTGCGATATTAAACGCATAAGCTGTCGTTAAATCGATATGATTCATGTGTATTTACACTTCTGAGTACCTTTATAAGCTGTTTATGCCCTTGGGTCAGGTCAAGGTCATACGAGGTCACGAGGTCAAACTGCAGATTACGGTCATAGGCGTTGTAACACATGTTTTTGGTTTTGTTTTTCGTCTAGAACGCGAACAATGACCTTAGAACATTGTTTGTTCTATATAAATAGAAGTAAAAAGCAAAAATTGAAATGCATTTTGTATACCTAGTAATGCTGTGAGAAGTGGTCGATTTTTGTCATTTAAAAGTCATAACTCAGTCATTGATAAAGATATCGACTTAAAATTTGGTGCACATAATCACCGCATACGTTTCAATCACATATATTCCGGTTTTTGGATAATTCTGTTTTATTCTTGAAAATTTTGTACCAACAAAAACAAATGTGTTTGGATTTCTCACAATTTTGAATAAAAAAACTCAAAAATCCGAGACAGCAGTTTGATAGCCCGGTCGATTGTCAGTAATTTGATTTAAAACAATTGAGTTTATCTCAATTATCGTACCTTTGACAGCGTTTTCTGCAAACCATTATTTTGTAACAAAAACCGAAGAACATGACGTCACTCTGACGTCATTCCCGGTTGACCTATCATAGCCTCATATTTTCCCGTATGCCAACATGTGTATAATTGATGTGAGAGAAGGTACTGCAAGTTTGGTGAGGATAACAGTGTTCGTTTAGGATTTTTTGCAAACTAACGGGAGGGGGGGGGGGGGGGGGGGGGGGGGGGGGGGGGCAAAAAATAGCCCCCCCCCAGTAACTCGCGGGTTAATTTGACAATTTCGGGTATCCTTTACATGCGTCTCATCGAGAGCTGCCCGTTGCTGCCATGCGCCTTCGCTGCGATCATTGGTGCGGTAGATAACTGGGGAGGCAATATCCCCCCCCCGTGTCCCTCTGAGACCCCATTAAATAGCGGCTTAAACAAACTTAGCATTGTGATTTTAATAATATTAAGCAATCGAATAAAAAAGTAGCAAACTTACCGGCATTTCGGTTCTTAAGAAGTGTGCACTGGAGCTCAATAACGGTGAAGATATGATGTGACAGTGCGTACTCTAACCTAACGACAGTCGGCAATGAAGTGCAGGGCAGACTGCACTATAAAGCAGCGTGTTTTGGGCGCTGAGGAAAATGTATTGCTTTAACCCTATTTGTAACAGGCTCCTGGCTACCCCTATTTGTAACAGGGGGGGGGGGGGGGGGGGGGCGGATTCTGCCCCCCCCCCGGAGATCTCGAGATTTATCCGTCCGATTTTCAAAAATGAAACGGTGTTTGGTTCCCCTCAACACGGTCTACATTTATAAGTAATACAAAAATATAAATTTGGGATAGGGGGGCAACAGAGGGGCAAAAACAAAACAAAATAGTGGTATTTTTAATCCAACATAGCGTTCATGTTTATCAACCGATTTTAACACAACTAATAGGAATCGATAGAGATTGAATTGAAAATTGATATATGACGGTGACGTTTGAAAATTCAAAAATCATAGCCGTGTGCAGGTCACTCAATATGGGGGTGAAGTAAATGCGTAATAAAACCATTTTTTGATGTTGCTTTTTTGATAAATGAAATAGTATGTGATTGAGACATTAGAAAAAACAGTTATAAATCATATTTTTTTTGCCATAGGCGGTACCAGATTAGTGAAAAAGGGGGTAAAATTGGGAAAAAGTATTAACCGCAGACAAGTTGCTACCCAGCACTATAAATATGTTACTGATCATAGATAGTTCCTTTTTGCATGTTGTACTTCATCATAGGCGTATCCAGGATCCAAACTGGGGCGGCGCAAGACCTTTTTATAAGTATATTATCCGCTATTATGATACTAACTAGTCAACAGTGACTATTTCACTTACAACTTCAATTAGCATTGCTTATCCCCCTTTTTACCCTACCTGGACTCGCCTATTATCTTATAATCATTCGTAGAGTAGCCTGTGGTGCGTGTTTCATCCGAAAACTGCCGTATGTTATGTCATTGTACGCCCATGCCTCTTAGTTTCCTTGCAATAATATGACCCCCTTTCTTCCATTCCTGAGCGCGCCTCTGCAAAAAATGACTTTATTCCCTTTTCTGGTCTCATATGTGCATATATTATTATAAGCTAAACGTATATTGCGCCGTTATCGCTGGCATATCGTCATCACCATGCCAGTCACCCCCTTTTAATGTTCCTGAACACGCCCCTGAAACTCTATATGTAATAAATTATTCAAATAATGGATGCAGAAGCTATCTTTTACATCTCGATAGCTATAAATGCCCCTTACATTGCTCTATTGGCTTCCCGCCAAGCATTGAATACTTCCTGGAAACCCCCCCCCCCCCCTCTTTAAAGCCCCTGAAACCGCCTCTGCCATGCAATTTTTATGATATTTCATTAACATCAACTAATTTGCACTTGGTGCAATCACCGTAAGCCGATGTAACTCCTTCATACTTGATGCAGTTAGGAAGAAACCGTGAAGATCGCATTTCCGTATTATCACCAAATGTCGCCTCCGAACCCACCCAAAACTGTGCCCTGGAACCGCCTCTGTTCAGGTTAAGAACTCAAAATTATGACTCCAAATGCGGAGTTTAATTCTATGAAAAGTCCCAAAATTTCATGGGCCTGCTCCCAGCGGTTCTGGAAATATCTGCGAAAAACATGAGGGTGGGGGGGGCGGAATCCGCCCCCTGTTACAAATAGGGTTACCCACGCCGGGTAGGGGTGGATGCTACCCCCCTCGGTTTTTCAAAGTAACTCGCGTAGTTCAACCGGTTTTGATGCAACTTTGAGTACCCTACTTTTGAAAATTTATCAGTTACTCTATTTTTTTTTTGAAGTTCTAAACTACATGATCACTGTGACCTATGAACTGTTTCTCAAGGTCATGTCAAGCGCAACTGGTGTCCCCGCGGTATCGTGCCTTGTAACATTCTGCCAGTTTTCGAGTGTTTGTCGTTTCAGGAGCATATGTACAGGGTTTCCAGGTGGACAGTTGTGGTTTCCACTGAGATTGTGACCTTGTTTGACCGTTTTCAGGAGGTCAACCTGAGGTCATTGACCTCCGTGACATCAGATGACGTTTTTGGGCTTCTGGCGGTTTCTAGGACATTTTGTTACGCTGATTTCAAAATTGGGATCCATTTTACATATTATATTGTTCCACTTGGGGTCATGGCTTCCACAGGTCAACCGGAGTCACTGACCTCAGATGACCTGACATGACCTTTTGGAATTTGGGCAGTTTTCAGGGACATTTTGTGACGCTGACTACGAATGTTGGCTACCATTAAGCAATATGACATGCTCATTCACGATTTCTAGCTCGATTAAATTTCAATGTATAGCAATTTTCAAATTTTGATGGTCATTTGGGTCATTGACATGATCTCAGAGTTCACCTAATGACCCAAGACCTTAACGACGGATATCAATAGCTTCCTATCGTCACAAGCAACACCCTCGTCTTTGAATTGAACTCTAGCTCAATTAGGGGCGAAACGCTAAGGGGGGGGGGAGTCGGTACCAAGCCCCCCCCCCCCTACTACCCAAACTCGTAGTGATAGTGCCCTAACCCGGGTTTTGCGTAACAGACACACAGTCACGAAGTTTATCAACCAGAGCTCCCCCTACGCACGGAATGCATATTTGCACCGTCACAGTAGAACTGCTGTATAAATGCATAATATCTTCGGTGTTTATTTGTTTATGCCTTTCTGCAGACCTTACATGTTCAAAGTTTAGCAAATCGCAGTCTTGTTCCCGGCCTCAGGGACGTCCACATTTCGTCGACAGGGCAACATTATTGTCCTGCGGATATCACATATGCTTGGAAGGAAACAGTACAGAAGTCAACAGCGCAAAGATGCCAAACAGTTCACAGATGTGTCGCGTTTCAGGACGTACGTCGGCTGCGGCTGCTGGATCTCTGCCCAGAACAGCTCCGGGTGCTCCCGGCGCAGCTGCTCATACTCGGGAATCTGAGCCGGCTCCACCGGCAGGTTGCTTGCCCTGTGCTGGAAGCCGCCCTCGTCGGCCACATACGTGGCTTGGTAGGTGTTACCGTCGTCACCGGCGAGCTGGAAGTTGCCCTGCTGGGTGAGACTGCCCCGGTCTCCGGCTCCGGTCCCCGGGTACACCTGACCCTGCTCGGCCACCTGACGAAAAACACACACACAGGACTCTCAGTTATTTGCATTTTTAGTACTAACTGAGTGCTGTTGGTCTTACTATTACATAGCAGAGCGTATCACTGACATTCTTAAACCAGGAAGTTTTGGGGATACCTAAGGCATCAATACATTGCAAGCCTTTATATGTATCCGATGTATATTTCCAAGAAGTGAAATGAATTCTACACATCTCATGATTATACAAATATTTTGTATTGCAGTAGTACTCACGGCTTGTCCCCGTTATCCTGTCGGTAGCTATACTCGTAGCTGCGGTGTTGGGATCCTGTTCGCAACTTCTGGCTGAGAATACGAATCTCGGCTGGGGGGTTACCGACGTACTGATCGCGCTGTATGTCTGGGGAGCAGCCATGGCCGCAAGAACTGGAAAAGAAATTAAGACGTTTAACGAATCTATTGCACCTCACACATAGTCGTTCTAAGATTTACTTTCTCTTGCAAAATTGCATTGCTTTCGCTTATTTTTCTGGGCTTAGGCATTTTAAAGCCATACAATGGGATAAGCAGGTAGGCGCATTTTCATCGACATCGCCTCGAGCGGCGTTGCCATTTGATTGGTACGACTTACAGTTTTCATGACTGCTGTATTGACGAGCTGGTGCAGGCTTTGCAACTGACTGCTGAGTGGATCACCAAAGCTTCTTTTATATGGCTGAGGCTACAGCAGCGCTAACTGGGGGCAAACGGCGCAAACTCGCTGAATGGGCTGACATTTACAACGTGTGAGGCAACGGATTCAGGGCCGCCGACTCTGGTCCGGATGACGTCATCCCTCATCACACTAAGTAGCGGGGCGATGGATTTTCTTTTACTTAAGTTCGCGCAATGTGTTTTTATTTTTAATTGTGTTTGTATTGGGGGTGATATGTTGTTGGTGAGGGCGGAGGCATATGCTCATATGCAACGGTTTTCCCCCTGTCACCCCCCAAAAATTAAATCCTCGTCTGAATAGTTACATGCGAATGCATCGCTAGCCCATCTTCAGAAGAACTAAACAGAAATATGCAGTAAAGCAAACTGCAATGAAAATGCAGTTGGTTTTACTGCCCCTGTCTACTTTATGTTGTACCAGGGTGATATTTGTGCAATTCCGTTACTTTGCATATACAAGTGCAAGTGAAGAATGAGGCTTTCAATTTGTTTTAATCGATATAGTCAGTGCGTGAATGCGATTATCTGCACTTTGGGACCAAGACGTGTTTTTTTTTTAGTTAAAATAACCTGACGCCTACTTTTCATACCAAGCATTCGGACATGCCCTAATCACCATCCACATGATTGGGGCATTCCAGGACAGATCTAGCAAAAAATCTCGAAAGAACACCATAGATATATATATTTCGATAAAACTATGTCTTGCGGGTGTTTCGAGTCGTAATTTGACGCAGTGAAATTTTCAGCCTCGTCCTTTTAATAGTTTTTTTTAGTTACTGCCTCGGTCAACTTTGCAATGTAGTGCAAAACTCTAATTTTCAGCGGGCAATATATTCCATGTAAATCAGGCGAGTCATACAAACCTATATATTGATCGTAGACAATCAAATCACTAAAAATATCTTCGCCAACAAATTATGCAAGAAAATTATAGTCGTTAGCAATGATCTGCCAGAGTAAGGGACCAACAGAGGAGACTTGAAATAATTCCATGTAATACAAAGCGAACGGTAAAGAAGTTGGTTGCCTTGCTGGTCAGTTGTGCAGATGAGTACCTACGGCTCCTGAGGTAAAAGGACTTCCTGAAGTCTACAGTTTGTATATAGGTTTCGCGTGTTGAACCACGTCAACGTTTTTTAGAAGGCCGATGAGGCAGGGGACAGTGATTTCCCGATGACCAGCAGGCGATGAATTGAGGTCGGGGATGGTAAACGGCACGATTTCTGTGGATAGACGGTGCAGAAATGTCACCGGGAATAGGAAAAGGTGGTTATTAGACATGTAAGGGTGAAGTTGTCGTTCCATAACTTTCCCCACAAGGCTAGGGAGATGCTATGGAGATGGAGCGGAAACTGGATGCTTTAGAGGGAGTTCCCAGTTTTATGAATGGGTGGTCTATCGAGTGCTTCCATGATGCGGGATATTCACAGGTGCTTTGAGGCAGGAGTTGGCTTTATGAAGATGACTCGGATAGAGCCAATTTAGTGACGCCACTACACACGACTTTGGCGAGAAAAAAAAGATCAGCTACACTTTCACTAATCGTACAAAGTCCAAATTTTCAGCAAAATGAAACCAAACGTGTCACAGGATAGCAAATTGTAACGGCTACAAAATAGCAATCTCGGACTTTTCAAAATATGTTTTTACACCCAAATTTCAAAAACATTTATCTTTGAAAAAATGTTCCACAAAATAAAAATACATAATCGAAAACGACATATATATGGGAGAGCCACGTATGAGCGATGACAAACCAAATTTCAAAATTATATTGCCATTTTGATTGACTTATGGCTCCTAAAGTATCAGTAGCTCATGAAGTCATTTTTAACATTACGTCTTTTGGTTTTAAATGACAAGATACAGAAAAATAAACATCACCACTGTATTTTTGAGACCAAATCTTTACAGAAACATGTCTTTATAATTATATTTATCAATTTCAAATGCTGACCTGCTGTGACCTGACCTTGACCTGAACTTAATATTTACTTCACTCAAGAGCCTTCACGTGAGGTCAGGTGAGTAAAATGGCTATCATTAACCAATTATACGCGTACAATAACTCATAGAACATGTATATGACTTTCGCATGACTTCCGTAGATTTTTTGCCAATAGTGACCTTATGAGATCTGACCTTAGCCGCAACCTTTGCTTACAATCTCACTTGTGTGATGTAAGCAAAGGTATATTACATCTTTGGATGCATATTATATCATATATCTTTGGATGTATATATCAAAGATGTAATTTACATCATGGATGTATATTACATCTTTGAGAGCACATTGACGATAATGGTCGCAATTCAAGGCTTTGAGTGGAAGGTTTGGCCCACAAAATAAAAATTAAACTCGATTTTGACCTTTGACCTGACCTTGACCTGACATGAAACCTTAACCCGCGAGTTACTGGGGTATATTTCATAACGCGACATACTGGGAGGGGGGGGGGGCTATTTTTTGCCCCCCTCTGATCTGCGGAACTACTGGACCGAATGTAAAAATTCAAACGGGATTGGATAGTCCTGGGGAAGTTATAGAGGGAAATATAATATTGTTGACTTCAGGGTCACCAATGACGTCACAGGTCAGGTCAAGTAAAAAATGTTTGACCGTGTCAAAAGGTCTCGATGGATGGAATTGTCGCGCAAAATTGCGATATTAAACGCATAAGCTGTCGATAAATCGATATGATTCATGTGTATTTACACTTCTAAGTACCTTTATAAGCTGTTTATGACCTTTGGTCAGGTCAAGGTCATCCGAGGTCACGAGGTCAAACTGCAGATTACGGTCATAGGCGATGTAACAAATGTTTTTGGGTCTGTTTTTTTGTCTAGAACGTGAGAAATGACCTTAGGACATTTTTTTGTTCCATATAAATAGAAGTAAAAAGCAAAAATTGAAATGCGTTTTTTATACATAGTAATGCTGTGAGAAGTGGTCGATGTTTGTAATTTAAAGGTCATAACTCGGTCATTGACAAAGATATCGACTTAAAATTTGGTACACATAATCACCGCATACGTCTCAATCACACACATTCCGGTTTTTGGATAATTCTGTTTTTTTGTGAAAATTTTGTACCAACAAAACAAAATGTATTTGGATTTTTCAAAATTTTGAATTTAAAAAAACTTAAAAATCCGAGACAGCAGTTTGATAGCCCTGTCGATTGTCAGTAATTTGATTTAAAACAATTGAGTTTATCTCAATTATCGTACCTTTGACAGCGTTTTCCGCAGACCATTATTTTGCAACAAAAACCGAAGAACATGACGTCACTCTGACGTTATTCCCGGTTGACCTATAATAGCTTCATATTTTTCCGTTTGCCAACATGTGTAGAATTGATTTGAGAGAAGGTACTGCAAGTTTGGTGAGGATACCAGTGTTCATTTAGGAGTTATTGCAAAATAACGGGAGGGGGGGGGGGGGGGGGGGGGCAAAAAATAGCCCCCCAGTAACTCGCGGGTTAATTTGACAATTTCGAGTATCCTTTAGATGCGTCTCATCGAGAGCTGCCCGTTGCTGCCATGCGCCTTTCGCTGCGATCATTGGTGCGGTAGATAACTGGGGAGGCAATATGCCCCCCCCCCCGGTGTCCCTCTGAGAACCCATTCAATAGCGGCTTAAACAAACTTAGCATTGTGATTTTAATAATATTAAGCAATCGAATAAAAAAGTAGCAAACTTACCGGCATTTCGGTTCTTAAGAAGTGTGCACTGGAGCTCAATAACGGTGAAGATATGATGTGACAGTGCGTACTCTAACCTAATGACAGTCGGCAATGAAGTGCAGGGCAGACTGCACTATAAAGCAGCGTGTTTTGAGCGCTGAGGAAAATGTATTGCTTTAACCCTCGCCCGGGTAGGGGGTGGATGCTACCCCCCATCGTTTTTTCTGGAGTAACTCGCGTAGTTTCCAACCGATGTTGATGCAACTTTGAGTACCCTACTTTGGGAAAATTTATCACATATTCTAAATTTTTGAAGTTCTAACCTACATGATCCGTGACCTATGACCTGTTTATCAAGGTCATGTCAAGCGCAACTGGTGTCCCGCAGTATCGATGCTTGTAACTTCTGCAGTTTTCGAGTGCTTGTTGTTCAGGAGCATATGTACAGGGTTTCCAGGTGACAGTTGTGGTTTCCACTGAGATTGTGACCTTGATTGACCTTTTCAGAGGTCAACTGAGGTCATTGACCTCCGATGACATCAGATGACGTTTTTGGGCTTCTGGCGGTTTCTAGGACATTTTGTTACGCTGATTTCAAATTTGGGATCCATTTTACATAATTATATGTTCCACTGGGGTCATGCGTTTCCACAGGTCAACCGAGGTCACTGACCTCAGATGACCTGACATGACCTTTTTGGAATTTGGCAGTTTTCAGGACATTTTGTGACGCTGATTACGAATGTGGCACCATTAAGCAATATGACATGCTCATTCACGATTCTAGCTCGATAAAATTCAATGTATACGCATTTTCAATTTTGATGACATTTGGGTCATTGACATGATCTCAGAGTTCACCTAATGACCCAAGACTTTAACGTCGGATATCAGTAGCTTCCTATCGTCACAAGCAACGACCTCGTCTTTGAATTGGAGCTCTAGCTCAATTAGGGTCGAAACGCTAAGGGGGGGGGGGGAGTCGTACCAAGCCCCCCCCCCCTACCCAAACACGTAGTGATTGTGCCCTACCCGGGTTTGCGTTAACAGACACACCGTCACGAAGTTTATCAAACAGAGCTTCCCTACGCACGGAATGCATATTTGAACCGTCACAGTAGAACTGCTGTATAAAATGCATAATATTCTTCGGTGTTTATTTGTTTGTGCCTTTTTACAGACTTACATGTTCAAAGTTGAGCAAATCGACAGTCTTTGTTCCGGCCTCAGAGACTTCCACATTTCGTCGACAGGGCAACATAATCGTCTGCGGATATCACATATGTTTGGAAGGAAACAGTACAGATGTCAACAGCGCAAAGAGCAAACAGTTCACAGATGTGTCGCGTTTCAGACGTACGTCGGCTGCGGGCTGCTGGCTCTCTGCCCAGAACAGCTCCGGGTGCTCCCGGCGCAGCTGCTCATACTCTGGAATCTGAGCTGGCTCCACCGGCAGGTGGGCGCCCTGTGGCTGGAAGCCGCCCTCGTCGGCCACATACGTGATCTGGTAGGTGTTACCGTCGTCAGCGACGAACTGGAAGTTGCCCTGCTGGGTGAGACTGCCCGTCTCCGGCTCCGCTCCCGGGTACACCTGACCCTGCTCGGCCACCTGACGAAAACACACACACAGACTCACAGTTATTTGCATTTTTAGTACTAACGAGCGCTGTTGGCCATTACCTTTTATATAGCAGAGCGTTATCACTGACATTCTTAAACCAGGAAGTTTTGGGGGATACCTAAGGCATCAATACAATGCAGCTTTTATTCTTTATCGATTTCTATATGTTCAAGAAGTGAAATGAATCTCTACACATCTCATGATATACAAATATTTTGTATTGCAGTAGTACTCACGGCTTGTCCGTTATCCTGTTCGTAGCTGTACTCGTAGCTGCCGGTGTTGGGATCCTGTTCGAACTTCTGGCTGAGGATGCGAATCTCCTGCTGGGGGTTGCCCACGTACTGATCGCGCTGGTATGTCTGTGGAGCAGCCATGGCTGCAACCACCAGGGAGGCAACGATGAACTGGAAAAAAAAACATTAAGACGTTTAACGAATCTATTGCACATCACACATAGTCGTTCTAAGATTTACTTTCTCTTGCAAAATTGCATTGCTTTCGCTTATTTTTCTGGGCTTAGGCATTTTGAAGCCATACAATGGGATACGCAGGTAGGCGCATTTTCATCGACATCGCCTCGAGCGGCGTTGCCATTTGATTGGAACGACTTACAGTCGTCATGACTCTGCTGTATTGACGAGCTGGTGCAGGCTTTGCAACTGACTGCTGAGTGGATCACCAAAGCTTCTTTTATATGGCTGATGCTACAGCAGCGCTAACTGGCGGCAAACGGGGCAAACTCGCTGAATGGGCTGACATTTACAACGTGTGAGGCAACGGATTCAGGGCCGCCGACTCCGGTCCGGATGACGTCATCCCTCATCACACTAAGTAGCGGTGCGATGGATTTTCCTTTACTTAAGTTCGCGCATGTGTTTTTATTTTTAATTGTGTTTGTATTGGGGGTGATATGTTGTTGGTGAGGGCGGAGGCATATGCTCATATGCAACGGTTTTCCCCCTGTCACCCCCAAACAAATTAAATCCTCGTCTGAATAGTTACATGCGAATGCATCGCTGGCCCATCTTCAGAAGAAATAAACAGAAATATGCAGTTAAGCAAACTGCAATGAAAATGCAGTTTGTTTTACTGCCCCTGTCTACTTTATGTCGTACCAGGGTGATATTTGTGCAATTCCGTTACTTTGCATATACAAGTGCAAGTGAGGAATGAGGCTTCCAATTTGTTTCAATCGACATAGTCTGTGCGTGAATGCGATTATTTGCACTTTGGCACCAAGACGTGTTTTTTTAGTTAAAATAACCTGACGCCTACTTTTCATGCCAAGAATTCGGACATGCCCTAATCACCATCCACATGATTGGGGCATTCCAGGACAGATCTAGCAAAAAATATCGAAAGAACACCATAGATATATATATATATATATATATTATATATATATATATATATATATATATATATATATATATATATATATATATATATATATATATATATATATATATATATATATATATATATATATATTATATATATATATATATATATATATATATATATATATATATATATTATATTATATATATATATATATATATATTATATATATATATATATATATATATATATATATAATATATATATATATATATATATATATATATATATATATATATATATATATATATATATATTATATATATATATATATATCGATAAAACTATGTCTTGCGGGTGTTTCGAGTCGTAATTTGACGCAGTTAAATTTTCAGCCTCGTCCTTTTAATAGTTTTTTTTAGTTACTGCGTCGGGCAACTTTGCAATGTCGTGCAAAACTCTAATTTTCAGCGGGCAATATATTCAATGTAAATCAGGCGATTTATACAAACCTATATATTGATCGTAGACAATTAAATCACTAAAAATATCTTCGCCAACAAATTATGCAAGAAAATTATAGTCGTTAGCAATGATCTGCCTGAGTAAGGGACCAACAGAGGAGACTTGAAATTATTCCATGTAATACCAAGTGAACGGAAAAGAAGTTGGTTGCCTTGCTGGTCAGTTGTGCAGATGAGTACCTACGGCTCCTGAGGTAAAAAGACATCCTGAGGTCTACAGTGTGTATATAGGCTTCGCGTGTTCAACCACGTCAACGTTTTTTTTAGAAGGCCGATGAGGCAGGGGACAGTGATTTGCCGATGACCAGCAGGCGATAAATTGAGGTCGGGGACGGTAAACGGCACGATTTCTATGGATAGACGGTGCAGAAATGTCGCCGGGAATAGGAAAAAGGTGGTTACCAGACATGGAAGGGTGAAGTTGTCGTTCCATAACTTTCCCCACAAAGCAAGGGAAAGGCTATGGAGATGGGGCGGAAACTGGATGCTTCATAGGGAGTTCCCAGTTTTATGAATGGGTGGTCTATCGAGTGCTTCCATAATGCGGGATATTCACAGGTGGTTTGAGGCAGGAGTTGGCTTTATGAAGATGACTCGGATAGAGCCAATTTAGTGACGTCACTACACACGACTTTGGCGATAAAAATAAAATCAGCTAAACTTTCACTTATCGTACAAAGTCTAAATTTTCAGAAAAATGCAATAAAACGTGTCACAGGATAGCGAATTGTAACGGCTACAAAATAGCAATCTCTTCTTTTTTTTTACAAAATCTCTTTTCTTCAATCTCTTTTTTAATATGTTTTTTTACACCGAAATTTAAAAAAAAACATTTATCTTTGAAAAAATGTTCCACAAAAAAAAAATTGGAAACGACATATATATGGGAGAGCCACGTATGAGCGATGAAAAAAAATTCCAAATAATATTGCCATTTTGACTGACTTATGGCTCCTAAAGTATCAGTAGCTCATGAAGTCATTTTTAAAATTACGTCTTTTGGTTTTAAATGACAAGATACAGAAAAATAAACATCACCACTGTATTTCTAAGACCAAATTTTTACAGAAACATTCCTTTATAATTATATTTATCAATTTCAAATGTTGACCTTCTGTGACCTGACCTTGACCTGAACTTAAGATTTACTTCACTCAAGGGCCTTCACGTGAGGTCAGGTGAGTAAAATGGCTATCATTATCAAATTATACGCGTAAAAT